>JAODGE020000650.1:0-12972 GCA_027574965.2 Ecitophya simulans
TTCAAAAATTATTTATTTAATTGCATAAAATTTATTTATTACTTTACTTTCAATTAATTTCAGTGTGAAGAAATGTAGTCCACAAACGGAAAATAAATAAAAACAACAAAACGCGCGAATCTATATGGAAAATTCATGAGCATGGGACACGTCGCTTTATTATTATTTATTTTCAGTTTATGAAAAAAGTTTTTTCATTCTGAGTTTAATAACAAAAAGTTTACAATTACGCTAGGATTTTTATTAGTTTATTTTAAAGTGAGAAAGATTAAGAATTATTAATACATACGTTTAAACAATAGAATAATAATTATTAATAGATTGTTTCTTAAAGTTACTGCTGTAAACACTGATATTTAGAATTGCGAAGAGCGTGTTTTGCACATTTTCATTTAATGTCAAAACTTCAAAACGCTACAACTTAAATAATAAATGAATTTTGAAAAGAAAGTGTATTTCTTATCAATCCTAAAGAATATGTGTACCAAATGTGAAAAAAAAAATCGAAGAGCTCCAAAGAAAAAGTGTTTGGTTTCATGTGGAATGGCCGATATGCAACCGGTGTGTGTTGGTTACTATATTTTTTTAATATTAAAAATAATTATTATACCGGTACCTGTAATTATCTATTTTATTAAATTGTTATTACATAGATACTGTGGAAGCCTAATCTACACTGTAATTGATTATTCGATAAAATATATTGATATTTTATTTGATAATATCGATTTTTGGCAAAATTATTTAAGGTTATTTATTTATATATCGAATATAGTTATATATGCAATATTTGTAATTTAGCACTTTTATTGTACATTAACAAATCTGTATTCTCACTCCGTAAGATTTACAAAGATATTTTTTATATGCCGTTTTTTTCAAGTCTTTTCGTTGATTATATTGTAATCAGATTTAACTTTAATAATATATACATCACATCAACACAATTACTACAATTACTCCCTTGATTCGCGCGCTGAATGGCAGCGCACGTTGATTGCGTGCGAACGTTTTTCTAGCGCCACGCCAACAACGAGGGACCTCACCCTTACCCCTGCGTCAAGCGCAACAATACACGAGCTATTTCGCATCTTTAGAGGTAATAATTTTCTCTATTTGCTAGCCTCAGGTACATACCTCAGGTTGATCTGCATCGGCGCATAAAGAAACACAAAATAACCTAGCAATAGTTGTAAATAGTAAAGCAATAAGATCGGAGGGTCGCGCCGCACAAGTAGGAGACGCCGAGGAGCCGAGTGAAACGAAAAGGGGACCTCCCTTTTTCGTGCACCCCCTTGGACACTCATAAAACACCTTAATCGCTTTCGAGTGCTTTCAGGTGTGTTCTTAACACCTTATGCTGGATGTCGGTCAAGATGCACAACAACAGGGCAGCAGAACGAGGGACGGAACTGGGTCGCGCTTTCCTTTGCGCCGTTGCTGTTTGTTTGCAGCTAGGGGCAGTCGGTGTTTGCTAATTCGGTTTGAACAACCGTATAAACGTTTTCTAGGCTAGGCGAGCGCGGGGCGACAATGGAATAGGTCAACTTTCCAAACAACGGACTAGACAAAGGCGCCGCTCGGACATTCGGCTTCTTTGGCCTCCAACCCTTCGTGCATGTCAAACGTGTGTTGCTGCGCACAAAAAATCTTAATTACCCCACTTGTGGAGCACTTATAATGCCCTATGAGCGTTCTCGTTTTGCCGCCTCTTCAAGATTTTTAGATTTTACGGCAATTTCAAGCCACTCGAAGAGACTCTAAGGCGGCTGTTTATAATTACCGTAAAATTACTCATACTTTCTGGTCCTTCTACTTTCTTTATCACATGGTGCGCGAGATTAAAATATTCAAGTACAGCGGCGCTGCTAAAAGAAATGATTATTATAATTTTGAGTATTTGGTCCAGAACCAGTTCTTAATCGTCAAAGAAGAAAAAGTTTTCGGGTGATGTATGGGTGTGTCTTGCCATCGCCGTAGTTGCGCGAATGCTGCATCTTGCTGCATCCTGCTGCGGCTAAATTTGCACTCGGCGATGAAGCTCAGGTACAATGAACTGCACGTCTTGAGGTAAACTCCGTGCAGTAACCTTTGCGCAAAGTTCGTCGCGGCCACGTAAGCGCGTACGCTCTCCTCAAATCTATCATTAAGCTCGCGTTTAATGGGAGTCTTCCAGCAGGCATTACGTGCCGATCACATTCTCTCCGCAGCTGCTATGCAGAAGAGCAGCGCGTATTCCGGGCGGCGTCCAATTGATGGCCGGTCGCTGAAAGGGTACGGCGAGCATGAAAACGCATCGCGCGATTTTCTCACCGCACGTCATCAAAAAACGTGAAGTTCTATCGCGTCCGTTCAGTGACAAGCAATACGGTATACGCCGACTCCCGTCAGTTTTTTTTTACGCAGTGGTGGCATGCGCGTGTGAGCGTACGCGAGCATTTTTTGTTTTTTTCAGCGGCGACCAGTTTTCGCGGCGCCAACGGACAATTCACACTTGCAAAACCCGTAAACCTGTCCTATTCAGTACTGTTTCGCCATTATTTATTCGCAAATAAAGAAAAGCTTATAGGCCGACTCGGACGTACAATTGAAAGAGGGTTGCTGGACTCTCCGCGCCTCTCTCCTCGCGTTGATGGGCGCGCCCATTTTTTTTCGAACGGACACTGAAGCATTCATCTCTCGCCTCCCGATAAACGGCGCATGCAGCTAGAGGAGCATATCTGGCACAGGGGGTCGCCAACATTTTTGCATGAGAAAATGTGCATGTGAACGGTTCGCTTTGTACGCGATCTAATTAAATGGTAATTCACTTAAGCGGAAAGGGAACCTGATTTTTTACCAGTATGAACGTGTTATACACTAATCGCTTTGTTTTCGTACGCTGATTGCTTTAACATCGTTTAGCACTGCGATTCCTATTGTTTAGTCACTTTCTACAGAAAATGTAATTTTACAAAGACCGTCAGTAAGGGAAAGTAGGACGAAATAAAACAGTTGCAGTCAAAAAACAGTTGAAACCCGAAATGTGAATTTCCCCGTTTAACTTTCTCAAGTAAAAGGCAAAGCACTTGGTTTCTCGATGTCGACATTTTTTGATATATTGCACGTCTCTGTTATAATACCACTTTTTTATAAAAAATTTATAAAGATTGCTTTTATGTTTTTGATTGCATGTTGAATACCAACGCGTTATTTCGAATTGATGACCTCCGCGATCGAAAATATTGCACTGAAGCTAAATCATTTGTCATTACAGAAAACAAACAATTGCCATCGTGACTGCTTAAAGTAAAACCCTTTATTGCTGTGTAATTTCTGTGCAATTAGGGCACGCGCACGACGAAATCCAAATCTAACCGACCCTGCCTTTCGCACTGTAATCACCTTTCAGTGCAAGTGCCTTTACAAAGGTACGAATGCATCCAGCTCTTTCAACATCGAGAGCAGATACGTTTTATGCGAGAATTGCGCCCATATCTCATGCAATTACGATCCTACGTTTGATGGACTATAATTAAAGTGGATAAATTATCGTACGCACAGTACGATGTGAATACGATTTCGCTTTCAGTTGGTTTCTAGTTGTGCGTCGTCGTAGAGGCACGCTGGTTCGATGGAAATCGTAATTACGATGTCGGCATTAAATGCCCGACCTTTATCCACTTTTTGCCCACTTATAATTGCCATCACGGAGCGCGGAGTTGTTGCTGCTCGAGCTCTGCGAAACTATTCACTTTGACCCTAAATTACCGTCGTTGCTGAACATTACCACGCACTGAAAATCACGACGCGCACTCGGCGGTGGAAATTTCATCGAGAGTATTGAGAGACCCCCGCATTATCATTGTTGGTGGTATCGTGCGCTTCTCGTGCACGTGATGAGTTAGCTGCAGACCTCGTGAACAAAGGACGATCGCATTCGAGCGTGGAATATGAATTAAAAATGATATCTTGCATACTTAACTGTGGCTGACAAGCATTTGGTGTGGATAGACGCTGATCTCTGACTTTTACGACTTTCTGAGATTTTTTGTGCGCTCGGGCGTATCAGTGTCTTCGAAGAAGCATGCATGACACTTACCTTTGCTTTCTTCCATCCTATGTGGCAGCTCTAAAAAATTTTACGAGCGAATCGTTAAAAACGTTATGTCTGTCTGTTTGGAGATCACAGTTTTCACTTCTATCGACTCGCGCGTTATACGCATACGCTTTGGTATTTAACGCAGAAAGGAACACTTAAATCAAGAGAAGGAAAACTCGATTTGAGCGTTGGCGCTGTTAGGTTGGGAATTGAAGCATTCTCAGGCAACCCTATCAGATTTTACATCGAATTGTGAGAAAACGCTCGAAGCTGTGTGTGCAATTCAGCCATGCGTAACTCCACCTCAACCGCAGGGCACCTGTGGAATAGTTGATTAACAATTACAGAAACAGGTGGCTGCGATGGTTGCGGTGCAGATCAAGCGCATAAGCTGCGCGCTGGAGCCGCCTGGAATGATTGCAAATCAGTGGTGTGTGAAGTCAATTTGACGAAGTAATGCACCACTGAATCACGGTGAATGTAAACAAGATTTCGCTAAGCATCCATTCCACTCCATTCTAACCACGGCCGCGAGGCACTCGCCTCGCACTGTCGAGTTTCTTTCGTAATTTGCCAACAAATTAGTTCAGGCACACTCGAACGCTGCGCAGCCAAGGGTTGTTTATTCATTTTTACCTTCGCCGGCGCGGTCGCAGTCTCGCTATGTGAGCTTCGAAGTCACGGTCATGTTTCTTGATTCACGTGAAAGATTATGCCGGCGTTCTCATAATTTCAAAGAAATGGTGGGCAATGCCGGAATAAAAAAGGCGGTTGGATTTTTGCCACCTCGTGCGTGACAAACACGTCTACAAGTGGCCTTATCGATTTAATCATTTACACGTTAAAATAACGATTTTTATTTTTAATTATTTTGTCTAATTATACTGGAATTTAATTGTGTGAAAAATTACACAGGTTAATTGCTCTATACAATAAACTTTCTGCTTGGAAATTAAAGTAATGTTTGCCACCGTGTCTCGAAAAATATTTTCTAAAGATACAGTTTTCATTTTAAGACTGTCATTTAGTTCTGAAGCAAGTTTGTTTGTTCGTGAACAGAAACGAGCGAAAAAAGTGAACGTTTTATTGTCAACCTTTTCGTTATTTTGCAAAAAATAGAGATGAGAAAATCTAATGCAGCAAATTGTTGTATCATCGTTTTGTTAACCTAAATAGAGATAAAGAATTCAGAAAGTAAATGAATTGTATTGAATTGTGTAATAAGTAATGAGAGTACGTTTGTTTCTTAAAAATGTGATTGTTTTTATTACATATAGCAACAATTTATTCAATTATGCTAAAGAGCTCTTGCTATCGTTCGACCAGTTTATCGATGCCCTTTTTCCAGAAATCCGTTGGCTTAAATACGAAGAAAAAATAAACTTTCCAGTGTTGTTTAAATTTTATGCAAATATAATTGCCCCCAAAATACAATTTCACTCGGCAAATGCAAAACCTATAATAAAATAAGATACTCGCACTGTACGTTTTGTAAAAGACAAGCTTGAAATATTTTGAAATTCCTTCGACATTGAATCCAAACCTTTCATTCTTCTCTTTTGTAAAATTTTAACTTTTTCGTGTGAAAAGAAAATTCTACGTTTAAGTCGTAGGCCCTCATTATAAGCACATTAAGGTGGAGCACGAATTAACCGCAGCTAACACAACCGCAAGACGCAAGAACAACGATTAACATATTCGAAAAGTGCAAGGTATTATTGTCCGCGTGAGCGCGATGGAAGCGAGCTATTGTATTCCAAATACGGCCTCGCGCAATACGTAATTTCAGTCGTTTTTTCAAACGAGGCACACTTGATTATTACCAATTTGTACCAATTTAAGTAAAAAGGAAGGCGCAGAGAAAAACCAGCATCAATTGAACGAAGATGCCGTAATAGACGCAGTCTCGCTATATCCTCGGAGATAAAACTGGACGGAGCCGAGGTGAATGTGAATTCTGGAATTGGAAGGCGTAGAAGACCTGACGACGTGTGTGTGTCCGGAATACCAATGCGAGTGAAACAGCAGATCTTGACGCTCGCGCGGGTTGCGGTTAGTGTCGGTCATGATGATAGAACGATGGAATAAATTATGCATATTTGGCGTTGCTCCGAATGTTTGAGAGGCGCGCGACTTTATATAGGAATGCATGCAGGACGTGCACGTGCATGCGCGTCCAGTGAGCGGTGACATCTGCAATGGGAAATCCATATATGGGGCTTGAATTGATTCGAACTTTTTACGAGCGCATGTTCGAAATGAAGTGAATAAGACATGAAAACAGAATGCTCTTTCTTACGCCTTACGGCCCAATAGAGTATGGAGTAGGTTGGTAATTATACATTACCGCACGTGCAAAATTATCGCAAGCTATAAAGATGTAAATGACCGTTGTGAACATTACAACATGACTCGAAACACAAACAGCGGAATCAACGCGATGATATGAAATTACAACGAAGATCGTGTCGATTCGAATGTTGCGAGCAAATGCTACTTGGTTACGGGGTTGTGCAGAAACCATTCCGAAGTCACTGACACCAAACCACCAACGCCGGTGTCGAGTTCAAGGCGATTGTTGTTGTTGCGCGTTGTAAGCAAATGCGCTTACGTAGTATCGAATGCGGCCCTTCGGCGATGCGGCGCATTCTCGACGCGCATCTTCGCCGACGATCGAATAAATGAAAATATATTACCGCAAGACGTTCAGCGTAATTGCTGAGAATCTGCTCTAAGCACCGCGAGGCCTAACGCTCGCTCCGCGGCAATGATAATGACTGGCCGTTCTAGCAAGAACTTGGAAATCTCAAGGTTGTGATCAAACAAGAAAATCACACTGCATTGCGCTCGAGAAGCCTACATTTCTCAAACCAAATACACGAAAAGTGTGTGAAAGGTGTTAGGAAGATTAACACGAAATGCAGCTGCGGCTAGGTAGTTTGTTTGAATAGACAACAAACAAATTCTTAATAAATCTTGTGTAAAGGTTGTGCGCGCCGACTTGCAGTGTTTATAAGTGCGCTGCCAGCAACTGCACTTTTCACGCAGGAAAGTAGGCGAGCCATAGACTAGGACAAGTAAGAACCAGTTGGACAAAACTGTACTTTTACACATTAGACGTAGAATTCAGTGAGTGGCACATTCTAATTTAATTTACATGTTTTTACTAACGTTGGACCTCGTTACTTCTGCACTATACAAATATACACCAGAAGGCAGTTTTTGAATGTGTCAAGCCGGTTATTATATGTTAAAAACGTATCTGGTTTTAAGAAAACTGGAAATAAAGCTAATACCAGATTTAAAAATACATTGACAATTCACACACTAATATCTGCACTCTAGCACTTACAATGAGTAGAATTCTATAAATAAGGAAGTTATTGTATCTGGCAAGGTTTTAGTGTGTTCTACCTTGAAAAAATGACTTACTAGGTGGCAACTAGGTTAGTGCCGGGCGAATTTGAATGAATGTTTTTTGTGATACTAGAGACAAAAAAGTTGAGATCATGTTGTTTTTATATGTCAAACCGATTTACAGTTGTTCTGGTAAAATGCACGTCTTCTATTCTCGCTAGGATTCGATTTTTTTTGTATGTTTATGTTATTTTTAAATAACATTTATTATTTGTATTTAATATTAATTTTTTATTACAGATTCAAATTCACATTGAATTTTGTATAACTTCTTTATGAGCAAACCGATAATTCGTCTATAATCTGATATACAATATTATATATAAGGACATAATTCCCGGAAATAGCTATTATTATTTTACACAATTTTAATTAACATCCCCGATGTTTAATAACATATTAAAGTACGCCTGGTTTGCTTCACAGAAATGTTAATGAGGCATGCTTTGCGGCGGAATTACGCAAAAGCAAATGCAATCGCAGAAAAGTGACATTCATTAAGTGCTCCCGATGTGATGAGTTTATGCTTTTATTGCTTTTATAACAACTATCACCCACTTGTATGGACTAAATAATAATAATAATTAGTAGAAAAAAACGAATCCAACCAATCCGCTACGAAGCTGTTGATGCGTATTAAGTCGGCAGATCAGATAACCGCAGCGCAATAAAAAAAAAAGTTTTATTTTTTTCACACACACATTCGAATGAGTGCTAAAGATCAACACCTAATACACTACTACCAATACACAATCAAATACAATATTACCTTTTTAATTCATACTTTTCGACTTCTTAAACATGATTAAAACCCTATATAAAGATCTGCACAGCCATTTGCGTAAAGCAGCTTAAAGCTGTGCGATTTCGTTGGTAATATAAGAAGACAACCACAATAAGAACAATAAGCAAAAATCAAATTAAAACAGCTTTTTATAATGGCACTAAAGTTAATTTTATATTTCTCATTTATTGGGCGCTTCGTTTAATAAAACGGGTAGTTCTTTGCCGTTAAGCAAAAATAATTAATTTAAACTGAAATCGTTGTGCAATATTTTGTCCTTAAATTATAAACCNAAACTTTAATATTATGTATTCATTTTAATGTAAGTCACCGCAGGCCATAAAATTACTGGTAGTAAAGCAGATAATTTTATTGTTTTCCGTGTACGTGCATATAATTACCGCCAGCCGTGAATATTCAGATAAGTGTTAAAAATAACTTCAGATCCATAGTGAGGCGTCAGGAAAAAGAAAAGGCGCGAACAAAAAATAAAAGAACCTAGAACCCTCCTGAGCACAAAACTCGTTCGGGGGCCACGCTGTGTAAGAAGTTAAGGACGTTTTGTAGTCGGAACCACGAAGTCGTAAGACAGGTAGCTAAGCCTGAAAGAAGTAATGCACGTCGCGGCATTATACAAACTAAAAACCACTCCCCCGATTTTTAAAGCAAATCTGATGTTATCTCTAAGCTTCTAGTTTTTTTCTTTTCATTATTACACAAAAATCTATACCCAACGGCAGATTGGGCCGTAGCGTAAGATTCAATTTCATCCGATTTGATTGAAATTTAGGTTCATCTAGTTAAATTTGTCAATTTAAACTTGGGTGTAACTGCAAAACCAATGGTCACGATCAAACATTAGGAAGTGAATAATGCGGCTACCAGTTATAAATCTGAAAATTCAGAAACGTCTTCAGACGCAGGGTTTGAATAAATTAATTTTTCAAACGAATAACCGTGGTGGAGCTGCTGAATGTATGTACAAACTGTTGCAAAAAGTTGCAATTTCGTTCAAACTCTAATATAAGCAACTTCTCATGCTTACTGTAAATTAACTTAAAGTTATCAAGCCGAAAAAATGCTAATAGAATAAAAGTTTACAAAACGACGATAAATATCTTTACTATAAAGATATCAACGTTATGGAACAGTTTGTAGACACAGACACGCTATGGTCATCATTCATTTGCTCTTGCACACCTTTGTATCGCCGATGACCACGTACCAAGGAGCTGCCGACGCAATAAACTGAACGGTAGCCCGAAGCTTTACCAACTCGGCGATAATGTAGCATCCAGTTTTTAATATACGCTTGTCGTATCGAGGAACGCCCCAGACGGTTGCTCTGATTTGTGATGGACGATGGTACCATGCTAATGCCACGCCATGTTTTCAACCCCGTTTTTTTACCAAAACATTCTTTTCATTCTTCCAACGTTGTTTTTAGTGTAATTGGAGAACAATATCCTGGTTTTTATACAATTTGTTTTGGACAGTTTTTATTAATTTTATTAATATTTAGAGTAGTATTTAGATATTTGTATGTTGTAACAATAAAATTCGTACTTGTTATTTTTGAATTGTATTTTGATTTTTGTTATATGTTTTTTATATGTAAATATTTCAAAACTATATAAGAAATATCTATTATCTATTTTGACCCGCTTCATAAGATGAAGAACCCATGCATTAGGCCCAAATTCTTAAACACCAGATCTCAGTTTTTAAACTTTATAAACATATGATATCAACATTTCTGATCCAAACAATTAATTTCCCCTATTTTTTATCGATTAAATTTTATAAAACAAAAAATTTCTAATATGAAATGAAATTATGCGCGTGTTAACCGCTGTAATTTTGATTTAAATTCTGCATCCGAGCGACACCTGTCGATCATAAAATAAACCTTTCAAAACGACGCCACCAGAGTTTTCTTCAAACACACGCGGCCATTTTGTATACTCGTGTTTTGCTGAAAAACTGCTCGGACTTCTCACTTCTTCGCACCGACGTTGCCTGCATTGCGTGCTGTTAGTTCCGAGCGCTTGGCATTAGTTACAACCTTGCAAAGCGTTGTTTGTTTCGTTTCGCTGACTCGGCGATGCAAACACAACACACTCGTTTTTTTACTGTTTGAAGGTTATTAAAAGTTTTGCACGATTTTAAGAAATCGCACTTGTTGACAACTGCAGTAAGATCTTCCGTGGTTAATTTCATGGCTTCCGCGACCGCGTGAACTAAAATTAAAGTCGCACTTTCGTTTTCTATCTGAAGGAACAGTTGAAATGTATATTTGCTCAGGAAACAATGGTACGTTTTATGTTTAGGATAACGTTCATAACGAATTTTCTATCTATTTATATTTTAGCTCCCGTGACTGCATTTCATAGGCATCAGTGAAAGTAAGTTACAAAATCAACATTTTGTCATTGTATAAAAAGGTAACAAAATTAGTAATCATAATCTTCATTAATTGGTGCCTGGAAATTAAAATGCACTGGCTTTTGCTTGTCTGCTTCATTACCTGGTCGCAGATCTATTACATGGCGTCTTTTTGGGATTGGAACACATCTACAGTTGATGTTGTCAAACATGAATCCAGTAGAACATTGTGAGGTGTTTCGACATTGGCAAGAACATGTTGTGTAATCCCAAAGCTTTTTGCCACTGCTTAGATGACATTTCTGCTCTTCATCTGTGTTTGCACATAAGCATTTACATTCTTGTTCATTATATTTCTGTACTGCTGTACAATCCTGGAAAAAATCAAACAAGCCATTTGCTTTTTCAGCATTTTGTTACAAATTGTTACAATTCACTTACCGATGCCTGTGTTTTACATCCACAATGACATTTTGTGTGCTTTTCCATGTGAACGATATCTTTGCCGACGTATTTTAATCTATTTCCGGCCGTAAATTGCGTTTTGATGACCTAAGAGATAATTGACTATTAGTTCAATTGATTTAAGTATTACTTATTGTAGAGAGACTTGTGTTTGCCTATTTAACATTGTAAATTATTCACAATTCACTGAATAATCATATGAAAGTAGTATTTGAATTTCCTTTAAATCAAACAGAAAAAATGTAAATTCGGTTTAATTTTGTAATTTCCTTATGGAATCACCTTAAAGCTCACTAATTCAGTTTCTTTTGGTTGGCATGTTAACAAATTATGTGAGCAACATCCTCCACATCTTTCTAATCGGGTGCAGGATGGAATATAAATTAATGATGGATCAACATTTTCTGGTGCCAATTTAACAGTTTGAAGTTCTGGTATACATGGTGCTGGTTTGGGCTGAATTGCCGAACCTGAAAAGTGTTTTATTGACGAAATCTGTACTCAAGTGGTTTGTGTTTAACACTTACTTCTTTCAACATCTCCAAATCTGCCTGAAAACATTTCAAACAATTAATATCACATTTATGCGCATATAATAGTGTCAAATGGACAGTTGTTTAATCAAATATAACGCATTAACCGCGCATCAATTTTAAACGAATGTATTTTTTCTGTGTAATTACAGAATAGACTAGAAAATGGAGACGTTCAGCAAGGAACAGTGCAAGGACGCGGAGGAGTTTGCGTCGTTCTATTTTGATCTCATAGAAAACCGCAGGGACACCTTCACTTACCACTTATCCGACGGAGCAGTACTTGATTGGTTCGGAAGGACGATAAGAGGCATACAAAAAATTAAAGAGTTCGTCAAGTTTCACCTCGAAACAGTGAAACACCAATTCGCCAAGGTCGAACCGTGTCACGAAATAGGTTACCGAAAGACCCACATACTAGAGTATGCGTTGTCGCGTGCGGAGGAGACCAGCTCACAAGCTGAAATCAAACCCAGTTCGCCGAACGAAAAGACGCCGCCGAATGCAACAATTCCTTCCAGCTCACGCAAACGCGAAAGGGGTCAAGGCGACGGGCTGCATAATTGCACGACGGAATCGCCCACGAAACGCATGCGACTGACCGGCGACACTATCGAACCTAAAATCTCGGCACCCCTTAATATTTCCAACGTAAGCTCGACTGGCCATGTGGAGTTTCACGCGAAAAGCCCGAAGAAGTATCAAAAGGAAACAAAATGGAAGCGACCTTGCACATTCCAGGTCGCGTATAGTAAAACGCCCACGGGCTATATAGTACACTTAATCATTTACAAAGGCAACATGCGATGCAAGAGAAATTTAATGAGCGAATTCGACGCAGTGCCAAATCACGAATGACTACTGTTCAAAAATGGTGCAATTTAATATTTTATGGTCTCTTGACGTTCGAAGTTTAGTTCCGAGTTATAAATTTGAATCTTCTCCAAAGCTTTATGTCTTCTCTGAGGAGATGTTTGTTACTGTTAGTATTATTATCAATATTGAATGAATCTCTTGTATAAAATTTTGACAATGAAGAAGCAAGCTTTTGAAGGCATATGTAAAGTTAGTGTTTGTGAATGCATCTTTTAATTGGTTTAGCCAAAAAAAGGATGAATTAATAACTGATTTCTGACGATTTCACTTTTTAAAATTGTATATACCCAATTGTTATAGTTTTTTTACTATTTATAAAGTACATATTACTTGTTAATAATTTACAAGTGATCATAAAGTGCCAAAATCTATAAGATACTGGTTATGTAATTTTCTAAAAGGTTTGTAAACCAGTGTAGCGTAAAATATAT
>JAODGE020000677.1:0-22336 GCA_027574965.2 Ecitophya simulans
CTTGGAATAGTAGGATATGATCATTTTATTTACATTTGTTGTTATTTTACTATAAATAAAGGGGAGAAAGTCCCCTGGAGCAAAGTGTTTTCATCGGAACACTAACTTTACAAGTTGACTTTATGAAATTAGGGATAAAACTGGATTGTTTAGCTTGGAATAGTAGGATATGATCTATTTATTTACATTTCTTGTTATTTTACTATAAATAAAGGGGGAAAGTCCCCTGGAGTAGAGTGTTTTCATCGGAACACTGACTTTCCAAGTTGACTTTATGAAATTAGGAATAAAACTGGATTGTTTAGCTTGGAATAGTAGGATATGATCATTTTATTCACATTTGTTGTTATTTTACAAAAAATAAAGAAGAGAAAATCCACTGGAGCAAAGTGTTTTCATCGAGCACACTGACTTCGTGTTTCAGCATCTCGTATTTTTTGCGATTTTGCTTATAATTCAATTTTCAACAATTGGTGCAACATTTCAAACCCTATAAGAGAATTGTTTCGAATAAGAGGATTTTACAACAAATGCATGCATGCTGAAAAATAAAATATAAAGAAATATAAAATCTAAATTCACGCGGCCGTGGACCCCGCACACCAAATAGGATCTTGATAGAACTGAACAAACAATTTGTTCAGTCTCGTTGCGTCGCACAATGAAAGTTGCCTACAGTCGAACACTCCAGCGAATAAGATCAAGCATTCGAAAATTGAATGAAAAACAAAACAAACGCAATAATGTATGCCGTTGCCAAATCAGTCGTAGCGGTCAGTTAATCGTGATTTCTGGCTCCGGACAGACGTGCATGTGAGCGGAGGCTCAGATACGTGTAATCGCGGCGGGTGACGCCGAATTCGCGCATCAAGATGCATACCTTCGAGGCTCACATGCTCATCGTCAAAAATTTTCTCGATTATAATTTCACAATTCCCATCGTGTCATGTCCGCACTTCCTCCTGGAATCCTGCCTCGCCCTAATGCTGGCCTTCGTCTTGGTATACCTGATCATAGACGTGCGACGGTGCCAGCACGAAGTAAAAGCATCGCTGCAGCCCCAATCGGTTCAATTCAAACCGTCCAAGGAAGTCCTCCCAGAAGGTAAACCCACAACCCCCGCCATCCACGCTCTCGCGCATTTCACTACGCCCGCTCACACGCAATTCCACGATCAGGGGGCATGCTAAGCACGACGAATGACTTGGGGCAATGCGAATACGCGAAGAAACGCGGGCGTCACCGCCGCACCGCGTCGAACGTGTCCAGCTTGTTCAAGACGCACGAGAAGGACATTCGTCAGTTGATCGGCGACTACAGACTGTCGCAGAGCTGCGCGCGACAGAACGTCTACACCGAGAAGCTGACGACGCTCACGCCCGCGCAGTACGTGCGCTTAGACAGAGAGCGCCAGCTGCGCAATCGGGCGCCGCTCTCGCTGACGACGCTCTTCAACAATGCGCGCAGCCAGCGCTTCTCGGAGCAGCAGCTGCGCGAGCAATTCGACTGCGCCAAGGAGGACGCGATGTGCTCGGCCGTTGCGCACGACGTAATTCGGTATGTCGACTCCGAGCGTGTCACGGACAGCCTGATCAACATGCTCAACACCATCGTCGAGGAGACGACTCCCGAGAACCCGCCGCCGCTGGCCGGCAATCTGGCTACGTTGATGTACGACATTGGCAATTTGGACGAGGTCACCGCTCCGCTGTACAAGTCGCCGCTTTCGACCGCGTCGACGCCGAGAACGACGATCACTGAACCGCACGATAGGGTGTCCGAACATTCTTCACCAGAGAACAGGATTTCCGAACTGTGTTTACCCGAAACCCAGTGAAATTACATTATGTATCATTTCTGCGCCTATTATTCGATTCTGATCGCAAAATTTAACAAGTAGAAATTCGACCAAATAAAATTAACCTATACGAAAATGCAACAAACAAACGTTCCGTCGTTTACACCAAAAAGGATGTTGACTCATTCCATCATTTCGTGTGCCCTGCAAGAAAATAATTAATTAATTACATATATTACTGCAAGGTGCAGAAAGAACTCTTCGAAATTTTGGTATAAAGCATGCATGAAGGGCGTAATTAACAAACTGAGTTTCCACTGTTTAAAACACGACACCAAATAACTTTCTCTAAGCATGCATTGTTTTAACTTTTCTATTTTGATCACAATTGTTATTAACACTTACTTTGCATAAATTTCCTTCAAGATTTGTTTACTTTGAGCATACCGCTCTTCGTTTTTGGCGGACGTGTGAATCCATTTCCGTTTAATGTCGCCCCATCGTTGAAGATGTGACGCTAACAATTCGTTTTTGGCAATGGGAGGATTCTCGTCCTAGAACCGAATCGAATATTCAAGTGCATTCAATTGTCTTCACTCGCCTAGACAATATGCATACGTAATTTAGATTGATAGCATGTTTATTCTTGCATGCTTGTTCGGGTGTTGGCGACGGTATTCGCGTAATGAACGGTTTGTTTGGAGGCGGCAGTCGAAACAGTCCCGACGCTATGTTATTACCCCACTGCGATTCCGGATCGGGCGATGATAATCTCCGCCTGTTTAATAATGACTTGTTTAAAATCAACACGAAAGCGTAAACCATTAATTCGAACCTACTTTATAATGGCAGTCGATTGTTTCTGACTATTATTTGCCATCCAAGCGCGGCAGATTGGATATAATGGCGTGTCCTCATCGAATTTAGCCAAATCCACACTTCGATCATACAATTTCATGAGATATGTGCTTCGGACTGGCGTCGCATCATTGCGTCTATCCCTGGAAAAGTATTGCTCTCTCAGATGAAAGATGTTTTACATATTGAATCAAAACTTTTGGCAATTATTACCTGCGACGTGGTCTGTCATCATCATCCTCTGAATCTGAAGAGGATTGCTCGATGAGCAACTTCAACACACCTTGCAGTCTACCCTTGGCCATCAAATAGTCGTCCCCCTTGATGTTTTCTTCTTTCACTTCAACGCGCGACGGCAGTGCATCGTCCGCTTTCGACTGTTCCCTGGACTTTTGAGCGTCGTCGATGTGGGCGCGATGTTCGGTCTTGATTTGTTTCTCAGGTGTTACGTACTCTTCGGATTCCTCCGCCTCGTCGTCACCTTTTGCATCGTCTTCGGCGTCCGTCGAGTCGTCGGGTTCTGCGTGCTCGGAATTCACATGTTCCTCGTCGACGTCCATTTCCAGTGCGATGTTCTGTTTATTTCCGTTTGTTTACGAACACGGTTCGAACGACGCTTCTTCAAGCTTCGTCTTCACGGACCAATCGAACAACGCTATCAAGTACACCAAGCTTTCTAGGGACTTTCGGCAGGATACCTTTTAGAAACTTAACGTGTCAATTGCGCGCTTGAAACTTCTGCCAACAGAGGGCGCTGGCAATCAATGTACGCGGTTTCCTAATGAAATTACAAATGCGTACAGAATAACAAAAGTAACTGCTCATTAATCAAATACAATATGAATATATATAATGCCTATAAATTAGGTTCTTATTAATTTTATTAGAAGTGTTGCATATGACGTTTTAAATATTACAAACAAATTTCATCGTGCTCAACGATTCTTATCCTTTTTAATAGCTTAAAATTTTACATTTACTATTGTTTTTGACAAAATCACAAAACACGTAAGTAATCATTTATGACAATCATGTCACAATGCTTATCCAACTGGGTTGTGCAAACATTAGTTCTCAGTTCTTTTACGACTATCAATGATTTGGACGAGTCTTCTGCGTTTTTACCAGCGAATGGAATCCGACAGCGTCTTACTTACCAAAATATCCAACACACGAAGAACTGGAAGAATCCCCATTTGAGGAGTATAATAATGCCAATTATACGATGGTAATTTCTATTAAATCATTCCATCAACAGAGGGAGGGCACATCAACTAACTAGCACGTCGTAAAGTGCTTTGAAAACGAGCGTCTTTTGTTATTGTTGTTGATGAAATAACATTCGCGACTTGTCAAATTCTTTCAGTTGCCTGCAAGTTTAAAGCAGTTTCGGTGGTTTCAGGTGCGACAATTATTATCGTTTCCGATATGGCCGAAAACGATAAAAAGTTAGACCCCAGAGTTCTGGTGACGGCCCTCGAGAACTTGATAATTCGACGTGAGTGTGCCTGACAATTTCCACGTCGTTCCGTGTATACATTTCCTAATAATGCCGTTCGCTTGTCCAACTTAGAGGCGCCGCCTCCGAAGATCGCGCGACGCATCGCGCAGCTCACGCACGAGCTGATACTGCTATTAGAGAAGTTCTGGTATGCGCATCAAAAGTATCAAGCCAAGCCGGACATGGAGTTCTTCAGGTTTGGCCTGGTCCTTAGTAACTTCCACGAGCACAAATTGGTACCATTTGAGGTGAGATTGCAACGAAAGCAGTTTTTTTTTTTGGTGTTGTGCCACAATACGGTTCTATTTGCAGGAGGGTTTGGTGAGCATGGAGTACTCCCCCTTGATAACCGAACACTTGCGCCTGCACCTGGAAAACGCATGCGAGATGTACGATTCGGAAGTCTTCAAAAACAAATTTCTGTGATTGTGTATGGATAACTTTATTGCTTAATGAACGTGTAGCATAATTCACATAAATTCAATGTATTGGTTTCGTCTGGTTTCTACGATCTAAGAGGCGGCCGCGACGCAATCTGCAACAGAGAAAAGAAGGAGTTGTTCAATTTATTGCAGTAGGGCAGCGCGCAACGTGCAACGCGCAACGTTCAACACAAGCGACAGCTGTGCGTTCGCGTAAACGCGAAATTGCCGACAAATTGTCGGCCGGCAAATGGAAGAGACCGTTGGCGGCGACACGGCGATGCACTCGCCATGCGCACATTTGGGATTTCCAAGGGCATTGCTGCTCGAAACTGGGGCAAATGCCGCTGAGAAACCCCAGAAGTGCGCCGGCAAATCGCGCCTCTTCGAGCCACGCTCGCCGTCCAACGCGCGCAATTACCGGTAATAGGAAGATTGCGAGCGCGGCCGGCATGGGCGGCCGGAAAAATGACCGAGGCCCGCGGGACATCGCGCGAGCAGCGCGGAAACGGCGAACGAAAGGGCAGGGTCGGGCTCGCATCGCAGCGAATTTCCTCGCGGCGCACGCCGGACCTCGGGGATGAGACGGGCCCCGTCGCGACGCGTCGCGCCCCGAGTGGAATGCGGCGCGCCGGCGCCGGATTGTTGTGCGTGCGCTCGCCTCAAAAAGCATTAAGCACCCGGAATAATCTCGCCGGCCGATCGTTAAAAACAATTTCTCAATGCGCCGTTCGTGCGCGGCTTCCAGGGCTGGCGCTGTCCCGCGTCGCGCAAAAATCCGCTCGGATCTGAGCCGCTGAAGGCGACGCGCATTGTGGCTCTGAATAATCGATATAAATCAATATTATATTTATGCGCTGCGAGACATGCGCGCCGCTGCGCGAAACGGTGCGCCGGAGCCGCGCCGAAGCCGCGCCGAAGATTTGCGGCGGGCGATTACGCCGTCCCTCGTCCTGCGCCGCCTGCCGCAACATAAATTACAATTTTCTCGATTAAAATTACCGCATTTTTATAATAAAAAAAAGATTATTTATCGCCCGACCGCGCCGGGCTTTTCCGTACGCGCCTGCGCGCACCGACGTGCCGCGCGCATTGCGCATTCGCGAGCTCGCCGCTACAGTTAAAGTGCATCCAATTAATAATAAATTATAGTTAGGTAGTGCTCGTAAAGCAATAAGCGCGAAGAATTTTAACGCCCAAAGTGTGTTCCGCGAAGTTGTTATAAACGCGAGCGGGAAAACGGCGCGCGCGGCGAAAAAAGTCGAAATGAAATGTGAGCGCCGCCGCCGTCGCCGCCGCCGCCGCTGAAAACTGCTGCTGAGAGTGCGCCACGGCTTGGGACTTAACAGGCCAGTAGACTGCGTTCGAATAATGCCCACTGTACCGATAAGGCCCACGACGTAGCTCGCCCAAAGGTCGTCCTGAAATTTCACCACGATTTCCTCGCCCCCGTCGGCCACTTAAGCCGGATGATGTCCGGTAAGGCGTGCGCCGATCGCCGGATAAGGCACGTACCGCGCCGGCGCAAATTAATTGCACGCACAACAAACGCGATTGTTAATTATTTTCGCGAGCGGCGCGCAATAATGGCACGAACGACGCCTCGCGCTCGTAAATAATACGGCGGCGTTTTCGTGTTCGCCGGCGATCCTGCGGCACGTAGCGCGCCTTTTTCCGGCGAAGCCAAAAGGCCAGCGATTTTTGCGCTCGCGCAACCAGATCGCGACGCTTGTCCGACGCGTCCGACTGCGCGCGGCGCTCGTGGAAGCTCACGTCGCGCCGAAAGTCCGTCCGAGCCGCGTCGCAGCCAGATTTTAATTACGAGATAAGCGTGCCCGCTTTGATTTATTCGGACGGTTCGAAAAGCGCTCACCGGCGGCGAGAGGCGGCGGCGAGAGGCGGCGGCGCATTACGCACGCGTCGACGCGGCGGGGGGCGACTTTAATTGCGCGTAATGCCATCAACGCGCGCGCCGAGTGTCGCCGTCGTCAGCGCCCGCCGCGGCCGGTCATTAATAAATGATCGAAATCTGCGATTTGTAACGGACGAGAATTAAAATAAATTAAATCGTCCCGCAGCGCCGACGCGGTTCGCGCTCGCTCGCCCGCCCCGCTTGATTAATTAACAACAACGCGCGCGCCGCTTATCGTCCGCCATGTATCTGCATCGGCGCGACTCCCTAGCCGGCGGCGCGCCCGTTACGAACGCAAGGACAAAAGGCTACCTATTGCGAACGCGGCGAGAATCATAAATAAGATGCGTGTTTGTTTATGTTCCGTAATAAATTATCGTTCAGGTCGCCGGTCCGGCCCGACCGCGCACTAATGATAAGCGAAGAATGCCGGCCGGCGATCTCGATCGAATTCCGCCGCTTTCGATTTAATTGCGCCGCGCGCTCGCCGCCAGCCACCCACGACAGCGGCGTACAGCATCCATCGACGAGCGGCGCGACATTATTGGTGTTATTAGAAACGTGCGGGTACTCGCCGAACGCGCGCGCGGGCGCGTTGTTATTAAGTCGCGCGTCCGGCCGACCGGCGGCGCCGAGATGGGTTCGGAGCGTCGGGTCGCGTCGCCGCCGAACGTCTCGGGCACGTCGTGCGCTGGAAGGTAGTCGACGAAGAAATCTAAGATTTAAGAGATACGTATCTCGGGCTAACAACTATAACTACACATGCATGTCCAGCGCGGATCCGCAGCCGCCCGGCCGAGCAACGGCAAATTGCTTTCCCCTTCAGTGCACATAATATTCGACGCGAGGAGCCGATGAGGATGTTACGCCGCCAGACGATCCCCGGCGAACGTCGGGACGACGAGCGAATAAAAAAAAGGATCGCGATCACGAATTCGACGCCCGACCCGTCCGCCCGAGTCGAACGCCGTCGCGCGCGCATCGCCGAACGTAATTAATTGCGTGTTGATTCGATTAAAAGTCGGCGCGCGAAGAATGCGCGTGTGAAATCGCCTTTTGTGGCGCGTAATTGCGCGCATTTACATTTATAACTCACTCGACGGCGGCGTTCCGCGGAACGCGCTCGCGCCGACGAATTAAAACTTACCGAGAACCGTCGCCCGGCCGGCAGCGCTAAACGGTCGGCCGACGATGCGGGAGAGACGCGCGCACGCCCGGAACAGAAACGAACGCTCTCGACGTTCGCCGCGAGCGGAAAAGACGCGCGAGCGGCGCACACACCGGCGGCGACAATTTATCGATTTCGATTTTCCAATCGGCAATGATGCGCTCGAGCGCGCGCCGCGGCGGGCGCTGTTTTGTTTTTTTTTTTGTTTTGCTCCGTTTTTGTTGCGTTGCGTCGAACAATCGCGCGCCAATCGACGCAAAAATCCGCGCGCACGCGCTGGCCGCGTGTCGCGCAATTAGACCCACGACGTCGGCGCTGAAAATCCGCGGTGCGCTCGCGAGGCACGAACGGAACGCGCCGATCGCGCATTAATCGCGGATAATTAATCGACATTCGTCGGCATGCCGGCGGCCGCATTTCGAAATAGTGATTATAATTCACGTGATTAGCTGCGCTATTTTAATTGGCGATCGGCGACGTTACTCATTGCTTCCAGTCCGATTCGTAACTGAACAGAACGGGGTTGAATAAATAGTTGTGTTCATATTAAACAAAAACAAAAACAAAAACAAAAAACAAACGGAATCTATTCCAACACCTTCGAAACCTAAATTATTGACTTGAAATAAAATTGCAACAAAAAAAACTCATCGTTCCGAGACCGTTGCAAGCTCCGGAACCGCTTCCCGACGCGGCGTGAAGTGAACTTTGCTCTCGGCGCGGCAAAGCGTTGATAAATAATGCAATCGACATGAACATTAGAAAAACACAACTTTATCTACTTCGCGGTGCGCATCGCGCCGAACGTCGCGGCGGCTCGCTTCGCGCACAGCAACGCGAAGAAGAAGACGAAGAAGAAGCGGCAGAAGAAGAAGCGCGAGCATTAAATTGTCGTCGAACGTCCGAGACGCTGCTCCGGTCGGCGGCGCGCGCGTTTCGTAATTGCGCCGCTCTCGTCCGCGTTTCGCGCATTGTTTCGGCCGCCGCGCGCAAGAAACGCACGCGAACGCATTACAGCGCAAAGAGTGTATAACTATCACACTTTATTTTCAATTACGACGCCTGATTTATTGCCGGTGTTATGGCGAGTTAACCATTAAGCCGTCGGAAAAACTTGCGACGGAGACTTTATGAGGACGAAGAAAAAGAAAAAGGAAATGAAAGAAAGAAGCGCGAGGAAAGCGCGCGGAGAAAGACCCGACGGCAGGTCGGGGTGTAATGGCAATGGCGCTCGTCCGGTAAAAATGATTTATTCAAATCGCGGGATTAAACGATTCCGCGGCAATTAATGCGTCGTCGCGTGACGACGGCGAACTATTTATTAATGTGTTGGACGCTCGCTTGACGGACGCGTCCGGCGTCGGACGAGCGGACGCGCGATTTTAGCAAAAAGAAATAACAAAACGAGAAAAGAAAAGAAAAGCACGTGCTGCAGAGACGCGTCGCGTCCTTGAGAATATTGTAATTCGACGCCCCGGCACCGACGCGGGCAATTTATGTGCCACCGCGAGCGATGTGCGAGCGGCGGCTGAAATTGTCCGCGCCGAATAAAAACGCACCGAAATGCGGAGCGCGTTCGCTTCGGCGTTCGGCGGCGGCGCGAAAGAGCGTCGAGAATGCGTCTTCAAATGCGCCGGTTCGGGAATGCGCGCGGCGCACCTTTGTGATGTTTATTCGGACGACGGCCACTTAGCGAAAACGTCGCGCGCGCCAACGACGGTTTTTCGGCGCGACGGAACAGCAAAAAAGCGACGAGCGGCGAGCGCATTTTCACGCGCAATTATTACGAATTATAACCGACCGCCGCACCGGACGAACGCGTTTCGCGCTGCACAACAAGTTAAGCCAATTAGTCGTCGTCGTACGCGCGCGCGCAATTAGGCGACGGCCGGACGGACGGGCGAAATTAAAAGTCGCGCCGGTGAAGAACGACGTCCCGTCGCGGCGACGCATTATAAATGAATCGTCGAAACTTTACGAACGGCGCGCGCTCGTAAATCTACGAGGATCGCTTAATTTGTTGCAATTAGAGCGGGCATTAATTGCGCGCCGGGCCGGCCCCGACAACGGTATCGAATTTTATTTGCTCGTAACTGCTCAATTCCGACGCGCCGTCCGAGACCCGATCGGCGCGCTTCCGACGCGCTCGCCAGAGTTCGCTTGATTTACGCGCGCCGCGTTTGGCATGTTGGGGTAAAACATTGCGCGCCGCGCGTAACTTATTTATAGGTCTCGATAAATTATCGCCGCGGCCGACAAATAATTATGCGCGTTCGCCGGGCGCATTAATTGTTGTCGATTAATTCGAACGCGGTGCTCCTGTTGCGCGGCTACCGGCAACACGTCGAAAAGTGCGCGCGTTTTTCGCCGACGGCAAACGCCGCGCGAACACGCGCGCGCGCGCGACGCCTAAACCGCCTTCTAAATGCCAAACCGCGCGCGCCTGCGCCGGATTCGCTTCGTTTGCATTCTTCGACACTTTGACATTTCGCGCGCGCGCGCGCGGCAAAAACGCCGAATGCGTATCAATAAAGCGTCGAAATGAATGAAACGCAAATCGCGAACGTACTATTAGCAATGGCGCGACGGCCGAACGAGGATGAAAAATTCGCACTCGTGGACAATAACGCGAGCGTCGAAATGTCAGCCGCGGCCGAAATAAGGCCGCGACGGAATAGAAACGCCTTATTAAATTATTCTAATGAATTCGACAGCGCGAGCCGACCTAATAAGCGCGCGTTGGCGCGACGTTCGATTCGGCGGCGCGATAATTGCGCGCGCGCGCCGGCGGTATCGATGCCACAGGTGCGCGCTCCGTTTCTGGCGGGTCGCGCGTACCCGCCCGTGGTGACGCAACGACGCACGCGCTGGCCGAACGCAACAGGTGGAATTTGCGCGCGCGAGAGATTCGGCTCTGGACGCGCGCATGCGGATCGTCCTCGTCGCGCGCCGACACAAATTCCGAAATATACTCTCATCAGAAATTACACGATGCACCATCTGTGCAAATTTTTATCCCACGATATTTTGGCATAATTGCATAATTGCATTGTCATCCAACATTATTCAGCGTGACTATATTAAAATTGACATAGAAAAGTTTCGAAAAAATGGTGGGATAAAAATTTGCACAGATGGTAAATCCGTGGTTTTTCGATAACCCCCATGTAATTTCTTGTGGAAAGTTTTGTCGGTAAGGGGTGTTTTTCTGCGCGGCGCGACGAGCGCAAGCCGAAGACGCGGTTTAGTTCGAACTCGTCGCACGTTCGCGAACACTTGGTCATGCACGAGCAGATGCGCAAGACGCAAGAGGACAATGATAAAACGTCGCCGCGGCGCGACGCATCGCTCTCCACCTCGCGCGTCGGCCGCGACGAATAAATAATGCGCGGCGAACGCATCGCATTGTAAATACAAATGTGTCGCGTTCGAATCGCGGCATCGCCGGCCGAAATTGCGGCGGTGCTCACTCGAGCGCCGAACGAAAACGAGCCGAACGACGAGCGATTGTAATTTACGCCGCTCGAATTTCACGTTCGTCTTCGGCGCGCGCTGCCACGGAATGTGGAAGCGGCGCGCGCGCGGCACGCTCATCCCCGACGGCGACGTTTCGAATTATTTACGCGCGCCGAATTGGTTAACTTGTTGGTAATTTGTAGCGTTTTTACGCGGCACGCCGGCGTTGCAATTGCGCTTAATTGCGACGACCGGGCGACCGACGTCAATTAGTCGTTTTCCACCTCGGCGTCCGCTCGCTGTGCTCGTCGATATTAATATCGCTCGTTTGCCGGCGGAAGGAATCGACGGTCCGCGTGAGAGATTCGCTTGGTATGAAGAGGTAAAACGTGGAAACGAATGGATAAGTGCGAATCAGCGGGAGCCTGCGCTCCGGCGCCCATTCGCGTGCCCATTAAAGCCGATAAAAGCACCGCGCGCGACAACGATCGGCCGGCGTTCGCGTCGCGTCGACAATCGACGCCCGTCGCGACGACGCGATACAGCGGAGTCGCATTAGCGATATCTAATCCTGGCTAATTGCGCATCCGAAGGAGAGCGGTCGCGCGACGTCGCGCGGTTGGGCGCTGCCCCGTCGGCCGATTATCGCGGCCGGCCGCGCGTGGGAGTCGCATACCAGAGGATCCGTTCACTCGCGCGCGCGCGCGCCGCCAACCAGCACCGGCCGGGTTTCCCACTTTTCCCGTTCGCGGGCGACGCTTCGGGTTTTCGGGCGAGTGACGGCTCGTCGCGACCACCGATAAGCTATTGGCGTCGACGTTCGCAGAAAACGTTCGCATGTCGCGCGGCGAAGCGGTTGGTTTTATTTATTTATTTATTTTTTTGATTTTATTTTTTCAGCCGATGACCGCTCGGCCCCGCTCGAGTGCGCCCGTGCGCCGTGCGCCTCGGCCGCGAATCGAATGCGTTATGCAAATGAAGCACGTCGCTAAGCGCTTCGGAACAAAACAGATAACAGCATAATGCCGGCGAAACAATGAACATTCATAGATGGTAACTACTAAACAACTGCGCGCCGACTAAACGGGCGGCGCGCGCGCGCAATGATGGAAACGAAATGCGCGCGAGAGACGCCTCGCTCGCGGCCGCCGCTGCCGCGTCGAAGATGGGGCTTCCGATGCGGCGGCGCGCGATGCTGGCGATGCTTTAATGACGCCTCTAATCCCGTTTGTAATTGTCCGCGCCTTCGCCGCAGCTTGGCGGCGGCGGCGGCGGCGGCGTTCGCGACGGTTGCTCCGCGCGCGGCCTGTAATCCGATCGGATTTTTGCCCGCGCGCGACGTACCCGTCCGACCGACGCTGCGCATAAGTTATGCCTTTATAACGTTGATTAGTCGCGCTCCATCGGTTTCCGTTTTAATGGAACCGCTCGCCGAGCACGAACGCGCGCGGGGAAGATGGAAGAGCGCGGTCGGGCGCGCGGGCGCACGGATGCATGCGCAAAGCGCCGCCGCTGACGCGCGGCCGCTTATCGTCGGCTATCGCGCGCTTATCTACACGACTCACGATTTACATCGAACGCCAGCGGAATGCGAGCCGCGCGAGATAAACGCGGAATATTGATTAATTAATGGCGGGACGTTTCGGCGGGATCGTAATGAACATCGCAAGTCGCGCGGCGAAAAAAAAACAACGCGACGAAACGACGCTCGCGGCATTTCGCAATCGCGTCGCGGGGCGCATGATTGATTGATAAGCGCGCCCGTCGACTTCTAACAAGCTAAGTGGTTGTTTATCTATTGTGAATTGTGGCATATTGCCCCGCATTGCCGTCGAGCGCGATCGTTCGTGATCGATCTCGCCGCCCGGCGACCGTCCGCAAGCTGCGAACACACACGCCGCGTCAACCGCGTCGACCTTTCTATTAATCAAATCCGCACGACTTCATGACCGCCGCGCCGCGATGCCGTCCGCGGATTGTGTCGCTTTTCGAAGATTTCCCGGCGCGGACGCCGACCGACGCGCCCCGAAAGGCCTTCCGCCGTCGATCAATCACGACCCCGGCCGCACGACGGCGCCGCCGCGCGATGTTCGCTCGTCGCGACGATAATGGATCAATCGCGTCGGTCGCTTGACGATTCAATTCCTTTGTCCGACACCTTTCGCGCAGTCGCGCCAACCCCGAATGTGGCGCGACGATTGTCATTCTTTGAAATCCTTGACTTTTAAATGTATGAGAAAAGCGCAAAACTGTTTATTGATCCGTCTTAAGAAGGACCACCCGCGTATAGAAATGGTACTTTCGCCGATCGAGCGGCAAAGTTCGTCGGGAGAGGATTAAGAAAGTATTGGAATAACTTCCTTAAATATATCAGAGTATTGATAACGAAAGAGCTGTACCTATAAAGGATTAACACGTTGTAACGGCCAAGAAAGATTCCACGAAATTGTTGTAACCGTCAAGTTTTTTTGAGCGTATTTAATTATGCACCTAATTCGCAAAAAAGTGCAGAAACGTACATAAATTTTGGTTATGTTATGGTTATATTATTGTTAGTCGAAGTATAGAGTTCCATTGAAACAAATGAATGATTTATTAACACATCCTATTTCATAAAATAGTAGTAATCTGCCACAACAGAAGCAATTTAACAATTTCTTAGCAAATATCCACAGGCCACAAAAATACCTTCACTATACCGAACTCACCACCTGTACCGGCATTTAGCGCAACAGTTTCTTCAACAACAACAAAAAATTGAAACTTTTGAGGCATATTGGTGGGTTTTGATTTGAGCGTCGAGTTTCGTGCATGCAATAAAACCACAAAACAGGCAAAAAAAAGCAGTCGAACCTCAATAAACATTCCATCCAAGTCGGATCAATTTTCGGCAAACCGAACGACTGCCGCGATCGCCACGTCCCGATAGGCGAGGCGTGACGATCCGCGGATCCTCGTTCGTCGATGACTCAACGGCGAAGGACCCGAGCGCGGTGCGCGACGCGCAAGACGAATCCGTTCCGATGCGCGTCTCGGAAAACAGAAAAACAAAACAAAACAGAAAAAAAACAAACCACCAACGAAACAAATAGGCGTCGCGCCTAGAACGGCGGACGCCGCACGAAGACGGCCAACCGAACCAACGCTCCGCAGCGGTTTCGTATTACTCAACGTCTCGAATGTCGGTTCGATTTAGTCGACCGATCGCGATGCCCACGGCGCCGTCGCATTGGAAAACGTTGATTCCTGTTACGCGCAGATGATTCCGCTTCTTTTCCCGGCTCGCCGTCATCGTGCGCGGATGCCCCCATCTCGGGCGAACTGAAACGCCGGCGAAGCAACGATGCGACGCATGAATATCTTATTGGATTGAATAACTTACGGCGTCGTATCGAATGGCGGCGTAATAAGTTAATTGATTTTATAATTTCGCTGATGCGTCGTTTCTGATCGAACGCCGCGCGCGGCGATAAACATCGGACCGCGGACCCGATCCGTCCGACGGGCGGATGCGCACAATCGCACGTGAGGATTTCAACCGATGCGAGCTCATAAAAAGTGTTTAATTATGCCCCGCACAAATAGCGGCGCGTCGGGATCGGAGCTACACGAGCGTTCGATTTTTGACGTTTGTTAAATCTGCTCCCATTTCCGATTGAGTCGTCGACGACGAGGCACCAAACGTCGCCTGCCCAATTCAACTAACGATTGTTATCGCCGCGTTGTTGCTCGCCGGAGCTTGTTGCTCGTTCGCCTCTCGTGCGAATCGATAAAGGCGATATCAATAAAAGCCGTAAAAGCCGCAGCGCGCGTGTCGCATCGACGACGACGAAACGGAACGACGACAAATATTATCGTCCGAACGCATTCCACACGTTGGGATTTTTCTGCCTCCTCGAAGCGCGCCCGGCGCACAACAACAATATAGCGCATTCATGCGCGGCGCGCGACGGCGACGGCTTAAGACGCGCTCGCCTGATCCCCATAACGCGGTTGTTTTCGTCGTCTGGCGCGGCCGTCGCCGTCAATCGCCATCGGGCGATTTCGATTCGCAGATACGTCGACATTCGCCCGGCGAGCCCCGAAACAACGTGTCTCGGAAAATCGCGTCCGGCGCGCTTTATTATTTGATTCGTGCGATATTCATTCGGACCGTCGAATGTATCGAACGTTCTCTCGTCGGATTTCGTTCGGTTTTCGTTAACGTCCGCCGCGATACTAACGGCTGCGACATGCAGAAATAATACGCATTTGCACACAATCGCGCCGCAATCAATCGATGCCATTGATAAAACAAAAACGAAAAAAAAAACGACAACAACGACGACATCCTCGAATAGTCGAGAGCGCGGCTAAAAGCGACATCGGAACGTTTCGATGGCCGCGCTCGGAATGCGCCGCGCACCGAGTTTTAACGTCGCGCTTACGACAAGCGCAACGCGTCTTTGTCGCCGATTAGTAAATTGTAAGCCCATAAAGCTGCTTTTATTGCTATTCATTCAAGACGCACGACCGCCGGCGATCTTATCTTCGAAATCTAACGCCCGACGCGACGAGATGCGCGGATTTTATGTTTTCGGCGCTTGAGGCCAACGCGCGTTTCGCGCAATCGAGAAAGCATAAAACATTTCCTCGGCTGCCGGCGATGCGCGACAACAAAGAATGCCGCTGTTGCGCTGGCCAACCTAACAAGCAATTAATTGATAAATGATACTGGTTAGTATTAATGATGGTGCTTAATGCGTTCCGATCCGGTGTTGTTACAGCGCACGTTGTTGGACACGTTGTTGCAGTGCGCGCGCGCGCGCCGATTGCAAGAGCAGCAAAGAAATGTGAGTAAGTATTAGCATAAACGAAGGAATTGGCGCCGAACCAATTGAAACTTACAAAGGTTCGGACTTATTCCGTCCTTAAATCTTTGTTGAAATCGCCGCGGCGAACGATTCGTCAAATCGGCCGCTGCCGAAGCCACTGCGGAACGCGCCCAGTCATGATTGACTAATCTATATGGCAGTCGAGAAGGCAATCGAACGCAATTGTTATTGTAATTTCGTGCGATGAAATTTTCGAGACGAGAAGTCCGCTTTTCAATTTGTGCTCCCGTTGGCGCCGAAATCCGCGCCTAAATTTGGCGCCGCGCGCAGCGTCGACGATCCGACGGCACGAAACGCAGCGAGAGAATTAATGACCGGACTCGATATGGACTTCGCCGCTGTTGCTCTCGATGATTGCGCCGATGAAAACGTTGCTTTCTCAATCGATTGCGTTTTAATGCGACGATTATTTTCGATAATGCGGCTTGGCGTCCGCGCCCACGGCGTTCATTAATTAACTCGTAAAAGTGTTGAAATGTAAATTAGACAGATAAATAAACTCGGTTCGCGATTGAGCTATCCGAATTGTTCGGAGGAGAAATCCGTGAAGAGTCGCCTGGTCCGGCTGGCCGGCTGGCGGCGAGTCGTAAAGAAGTCCCAGCCGGTTCGCAGAAAGTCGGCTGAAATGTCGTGTCACCGAGACTGGGACATGCGGCGGCGTAAGGAAATGCGGATAATCGAATTCTTTTCCTTTGCCGATGTCGATTTTCAACGGCGCGCGGAGAGCGGATCGACATGCGCGCCGCGGTCAATTTAAATATTTCCATGCCGGCGCGCGCCATCGAGCCGCGCTATTTAAGCGATGAATAAACATTTGCAGCGTTGGGAGCGACAATTCATAACGATGCACATCGCGTGCGCGCGCTCGAAACTGGTCGAACTAAATCAACTTCGGAGGCGAATAAAAACGTCCGCGTATGAGCTAACAATCGGGCGGGCGGGCGCGCTCGATTCCGCGAGTTTGTGATTTATTTTCACATGCCGACGAACATCGTACCGCGAAAACATCGACGTGCGCCGATGCGCCGACATCGCGCAATCAGCGAGATCGGCCGGCGGGGCGGGCGGACGCGATGTTCGCCGAGTTGTTAGTCGTCTTTATTGGCGATGCCCGAACCGCGCGCGACGGACCGCCAAAGACGTCTTTAAATATCGCCGAGTTTCATGGCTTTACAAGCCGATTTTGACGTTAAACGACGCGAGCGCGCGCGCGCACGCACGACATACGTGCCATAAGCCGATGCAAATCGGCGGGAAAGCGCGCTTTCCGCGCCGCGCGCGTCGCCGTGACGTTTTAATAAGCCTCGGCCGGCGGCGGCGGCGGCGGCGGCGGCGGCGGCGGCGAGCCTTTGCGCGCGTTTATCGCTTTTCCGCGAGACGCCGGGCATAACACCTACGATTCAAATTTGTTGTGAATTATTGACGCGCGCCGTGCTTGCGCTTTCCATCGATTTACGTCCGCCCGGCACGCCAAACTCTCGTAACTCGCCCACAAATTCAAGCCGACGACGATCGGACCTTAACCGAGCGTCGCGTTTTTAAAATGCTCCTCCTTTTTTTGAGCATCGCCGTCGGACACTCAAGTTTCACTTAGAACGCCGTCGGTGGCAGTTCGAGCGTGATTTAATTTCACATTTGATCGCGCTGCCGACGCCGCCGAACGAACGCCATTCGCGAGTCGGCGCTGAACACGCGATGGCGAAACGCGCCGATTCGCCGCGCCGCTACCAAAAGTGGCACCTAATCAAATCGATCAATCATCATTTTCGTGGCTCGCGCCGACACACACACACGCGTCTGACGATGCGAAATTGTCGTGCGGTTATCTAGTTCGGTGAAAGCCGCTTTTTGCGACAATAAATGAACGCGTGAAAATATTCGTCGAGACGGACCACCAAATCGTCGAATGTGCGCACCGATTATAGAATGTTTTACGCGTTTTACGCAATTAGCCGTGCCCGCCGTCAGACGCGGCAACGTCGCGCGGTGATTATACGATAGATGGCACGTCGGCCTCTGGCGCAGCATCGCGGCAATTAATTGAGCTGCAGATCCTGTTGGCGATTCGTCGTCGTTGCGGCGCGGTTCCCCGGCCGACAAGCCAACAGCGCCCGGGCAGGAGTTGCGTAAATCGATGATGGGTCGGCGTTTCCGGCCGCCGGAGCAGCGAGCGTCTCTGCCCGCGTAGATGTTATCCGTCCGAACGCGAATCACCGAGCGCCGGCGGCGACGACGCACGCGGAATACTTTATTTTGGTGTGCGATTTTACGCATTCGCGCCGCATTGCGGCGGGGAACTTCGACGAAACATCAAAACTCCAAAATATTGATAATGTGCCAATATTTTTATACCATCCGGAAAAAAAGAGCGCTGAATCTGCGCAGTTTTGGAGGTTTGCAAAATCGGCATCGAGCATCACAATGTCGTAAATCGTCGAGGTTCCCCACTGTTCGCACCGTTTCGCACTTTATCGTCGCCGTTAAGCGGGTCCGGACCCGCCAACGCATCGCGATCGCCGCGTCGACGTTCGATTTTGTCATTTTCAGCGACAAGCGACAAGCGACGCACGTGGGCATCGCAAATATAAGCGACATTAATATGAATCACCGGCGTTATTAAAGCGCAATTTAGACGTGCGTATCGGGGGACTGATTAAATTAGGCGTCGCCGGCCGGCTCCGGCGTGAATAAATGAGAACGCGCGCGCGACGCGTTGCGAGCGCATAAAGTAATAAAGCGATAAATAACGCTAATAAACTTTATCGAGAGAAAAGCGTCCGGCGAGCGACCGAGCGTGATTCATAAACGCGCGGTGTCAACCGGAATTAATTTGATCGAGATACGAGATATGCCGTCGAACGCGTCGCTCGCGCGATGCGTTTCGTCCGGTGCGACCGACGGGCGTTATTCAAACTCAGATTTCCGAGCAATTTCGACGCGCGCGGCGGCGCTCGTTACTTTCATGCGTTTTCGGCGCCGCCGCTGTCGATATCGAGACAAAAGTTAATTAACCCAATTGACATCACTACGCGCTCGACGCGCCCGTCGTCGTCGGCGTTACGAAACGGTCGGCGCCGACCGTCGAAACCACTCGACCGGATTAAGATGAAGTGTTCTCGCGCGGGTTTGAAAAGTGCGCGACATTCGGATCAGCTCAACACGGAGAGAGACGTGTCGGATCCGAAGATGTGGAAGCCGTGACGGGCGCGCTTCGCGATGGTATTCGTTCGTACAGATTTTCGTGTATTATCGCGGCGCGCGAGAGTTTTATGTAAATAATTCGGCCGCGCGCGCTCCGATTGCCTCGCCCGATAACGAAATAACAATCTCCCGAACCGGGCCGACCGCGCTGCGTCTAATGGCCGCCGAGCGAAGGCAACACACATCTGACGCATTCGATTTGACATGCGGACGTTGCGCACAAAATCGACAACACAATCAATCAGAAAGTGCCCGCCGAGAATCGCGCAATCGTGCGAATATTTCTTGTGGAAAAGTGACGCGCTCTCGAAGATGACGTCCGGCCATTTCTCGCTTCCAATCGACGCACAACCGTGCGGCTAAACATTAAGAAATTACGTTGTTAAACATATAAGCACTTTTTGATTGCCGGCACGTTCGTAATGCGTGATTCGTTAGATTCGGGTAACGTCGCGGCTCGTTTCGGTAGTTTGATGGCTGGCAGGCACCGGAAGTCGTGTGCGACGATGAACGGTCACGGGCAGGCGTCTGATTAGCGATGGCGGCAATTAAACGAAATATAAATGAAATCACGCCGAACGCCGCGCACCGACGTGGTGTAATTAGTTGTCGGCGAGATGAACGCGACGCGCGCGACTCGACAAGAACGTTATAATCGGCGCTGGTGGCGCCGCCGCGCGTAACGTTTCGTTAGATAACACCCGATGGTTATGCAGTCAGAGTCGAGCGCGTGTCGGCCGCCCCGTCGTCGAGTTCGATCGCTGCGTCGTTCGGACTAACGACCGTCCGTCCGTCCGTCCGTCCGAGAGGCGTCGCGCAACGGCACTTACCGGGAACGCGGCGATCTCGAGGCTTCGGCGGCGAAGGATGCGGCGCGACGCGAGCGGGCGTTGCGAGACGGCGTCGACATCGAGGAGCTAAAACCCAACAGAGGACGTGAGTGAAACGCACCGCGCGGATGCTGCGTGCATGTATACATTCTAATTAATTATACGTTAAAACTAATGGGCGGCACTAATTGAAACGAAAAGAATGCACGCCGGAAGATATGGCAAGGTGCGGAGCAGACGAAAATGTTGCCGCGGCGCCGGAAGAAAACAAAAAACCGCGTTGACGATGATTGGCATTAACAAACAATTCGTTTGTTTCTTTGCCCGAATCGGCGATCGACAATTAACGATCGACTTGAATCACCTGTGCATTCGTCCGGTCGCGCAGCGCTGCAACGGAACAGGAAGAGAGGCCAATGAATCCACAAGTTTCTGTCAAACATTTATTCGCACAATTCGTGTACCTTAAACGACTATGTGTCAGCACGCGAGAGTCGATTTGCGTATATTCGCAAACCGGAATATTCATGCAATGAATGCAAAACGAACGAACGCCGAAACAACATAACAAAAAACAAAAAAAAACAACAACAAAGCAACGCTCCCATTAAATGAGTTTATGTGAATGACATGAAAAATAATTGACTTGCTCAAGCAGTGTTCATTAGCATGCATAAAATTACACTAAAAATTCTTCGCTCTCCGTGCCTTTTTCTCTTCGTGGCGTCTTCGGGCTTCTTGCGGAAAGCGTTTGATTAATTGCGAGCCTCGGACCCATTCCAGCTAACAAAGTAATGAGGGTTTTAGTCTTTTTCGTCGTCGGGTATAATCGTTACGACTGCGAACGCCGCGGCGAACACGCACGCACACACATACACACGCAGGCAGACACAACTTTGCGAAGTTTTCAAGCCCATCGGGCGAGCGTCGTCGGGGTGTCGACTTCGCGGTTAAGTCGAACTGGCAATTCGAACGCTGCCGAAAATCGTCGACACAAGGGAGAGATCCGATGCGTTCGCGGGCGTGGGCGTGAATGCGCATGCGTTTGCCACTCAGTGGACGTCTCTAACTGGACTTCGACGAAACAGTGCAAATGGCGAACGTGACGCGCGCGTCGTTTACGTTGGCGCGCACGCGCGTCGTCGTCGTCGCGAATTCGCGACACGAAATCAACTTGATTTGCGCCCCGGCAAATTGAAATTGAGCGCGGTTAACACTCGCGAGCGCGGATAATGGCGGCGAATGAGAACGTTAAAGTCGCGCCCGTCCGGCGCGACACACTCGTCCGTTTTCCGCGGACGCGCGCGAACGAGTTTACTGCCTTTTCATTGTAATTGCGCCGCGCACGCATTCATTACGCGCGCGCGCGCGACGACGACGTCGAGCGCGTCGATTTTTCCGGCGCGCCGCGCCTCCGACGCGAACAAATTTTCCTCCTCATCCGGCGCATGCGAGGCGCGAGTTAATTGCGCGCGCGCGCGCGCGCTCGTCTCTCGTACGTGCGTTTTTTGCGACCCGCCGCGCGCTCCGGCGTTTATTTATTCAGGAGCGCGCCGCGCTCGCCGAGATAATCGGCCGACGTTACGCCGAACGCGGCGGCGCGGCGTCGTCCCGCGCTTCATTCATTTATTTCATTCAATCACGCCGCGCGCGCGCACGCGCGAACGCGGCCGCCGCGACGTGCATCACCTCGCGTCACCTTCGCGCGCATCGCTCGCAGGAAGTTTGTAAAACTATCAATAACATTAATCGAACGGTATCTTAATATGATTGCCTGCCCACCTGCTCGCCGAGATTAACAACGCTTAAGGCCTAAATCGCACGTTGTGCCATAACAAATTCCTCATTACGACAAGCTCAATTCGAGATTATGACGTTTTTAATTGGACGACTTCCGCTCGCCGCGCCGCAGCGATGGGAAACTACGCAGCGATTCGTTTTCGGTCGGTGCGACCTTCTTTCTCGAAGGCGTTCTTCCTCGTATTTTACCATAAACGCAGTCGGCGTGGGCGGCGGCCGTCGAAGAACTCGATCTGTTATCGCGATATTCGTTCGATAAGTGCCCGGGCACGGATTTCGTTAACGTGTGTGTCGTGTCGTTATCGGCGCCTTGCCGCTCGGCGATTTGCGAATCACGTCGAGTTTCCACGTTTCCGCGGTCTCGATATTCGGCCGTACATGCTAAAACAGCGAACTAACAGTGGGGAACTTCAATATTTCTGGCGAACTTCAAAATATCTGACGAGGGGCGACAGCTGCTCGGTGCCGACTTGGTACACCCCCAAACTGTTAAAAATGTGCCAACATTTTTATGCC
>JAODGE020000681.1:0-11407 GCA_027574965.2 Ecitophya simulans
CAAAAAATTACTAAAATTAAAAATCCAATTAAAGCAGTTTAATCGACGCAGAATTGAACGTAGATTCGAATGGTACTAAGCAATTTTGCTTAGAGTTAATATTAGTTGAGATAATGTTTCGTAAATTTAACATTGCATTCGATTTTTATTATAAATTAGTGGCGGATTTTGATAAAACCAAATAACGTAATAAATAATTTTATGGCAAATCTAAGGATGTATAACGATATGTAGTGATTAATTTCCAAAAACCTTAAATCATTTAAAAACGAGTCGATGAATTGAAATTTTCTGCTGATATAAAAAAAACGCCCGCGCCAATAATTAACATATTATTTATCAAAGCAGCACATAAATAAACTTAATCTGATTCACCATCCCTTACGTACGGTCGGGAACGCGAGCGAACCAACCCGGAAATTTCCCAAAACAACGCCAAAAAACCACATCAGTCAAATCATCCAAACATTTATCATTTATCGTTCGCATTGGGCATCGTGATGTCCACGCAAATTTATTCGGGGGCGGCGCGCGAATTCTTGAGCGCCGCACGACCTTCGACGCGCCGCCACCTCGAAACGCGCGACGTCGGAATTGTTGTGCTCGACACGGCCGAAATTTTATTGATCAAGCCGAATCAGACGAAACGAAACGGACCGAAGCGCGCTCTGGAACGAAAAACAAAAAAAAAGCGCCGCCGTCGCCGACGACACGCACGCACACGCCGCCGCCGCCTCCGACGATTACGCGCGCGCGCGGGGGCGGCGGCGGCCGAAAACAATAAAAAAAAATCGCGCCGCTCACATTTTCGTGTGCGGCACGCAAGCAAATCGACGTGCGTGCGTACAAACGTCGGGCCGAAATAAAAATATGAGGGGGCGGCGAGCGGGGCGCAAACGGACGAGTCAATGAACGTGGATGGAATTAGGCACGCGCGGCGAGCGCAATAACAACAAAGCGAGAGGAACGCCGATACATCAACAAAATCACTAAGGTGTCGCCATCCAGTGACGTAGGGTGGTGACGGTAATTGTTAGTATTGATGTAAAAAAAAACACAACAGAAAATGCATACGAAGCCAATGTCGAAATTCAGAAATAATTCGTTGAAATTAATTTCCGAATACAAATCGAAAAGTTCAATGTCAAGTGAAGGAAGCCGAATAAGTGGGAACGGAACGCGCAGCGAGCAGCGAAGCCGAAAAATGACGTTATATAATACACGTGTAACATTATGTGGTTGGCAGTCGAACATTCGAATTATTCAAATTCGAAGATTGCAAACGTTCGAGACGCTCCTTGCTTTTTGTCGGCGCGGCTTCCAGTTCTGGTTTTTGGCGCGCGGATTTATCGCGTGTGGCTCTTTTCTGTCAGAAAATGGCACAACGATATTAATAGATAGATGCACTGTTAAATTTGCCACTATGATGCAAATTATTTATGGCTTAATGCTAATCATCTGCAATTATTTTTTTCGAAACGTAATCATTTGACGAAAGATTTTCGAGTGTATGTTGACTTTGGGCGCTTATAGCACGAAAAGTAAAAGTGCCATGTTTATTACTAACTTATCATTAGATGTCAAATTTGATAGTTAATACAATTAGTGGCAAAATTCGTTTAAATATTAAGATTTGGCAGCACAACTTCAATGGAATGTTTAGTCAAGAGAATCTTATCTAGTTTCGAATTATATATTGGGTGTTTCACGTTAAATAATAATTTCTGATTTAACTTGGTTTTATCATAAAAAACATCAATGACACATTAATTTCTATTTTAATCAATTATTACGAGAAAACAAATCGTTTGATTTTAATTTTTTTAACTGGCACAATTAGATATTTATATATACTTTCCAAATATAAAAAAAGCGTGACAAAAACTTTCACTAAAAATTTTCATCCGCGCTGATAAAACCATGCGACATTTGATAAGTGAAGATTGATTAATTATTTGTGTCGAACTAATAACACATAATAACTAATAACACAATACATTAATTTCACCTTATGACTAATAATTTAGTGCCAAATGACTTTGAACGCACGAATCGATGCAAGACCTATGCTAACAAACGAAACCTTGGTGCAGGACAAATGACATCCTGCGAGCGTGTCCTTGACGCGTCTCGCCGCCGCCGCGCTCGCTTTTCCCGAAGGTAAACATCGAAAACAGTAAGTGAAATCGTTCGTCGCGTTTGTCGCCGTGGTCGTCGAACGCGTACGCGACGAATCCGTCACGAAAATCGATGCGGCGCTCATTTTTTCGTCGGCGCGAGGACGACAGGACGAAAGGACATTAAACGGCCGCCGCCGCCGCTCACAACACCGAGCCGAATCGAACGAGGCCCGCCGAAGCGTGGGCCGCTCGCGGCGCGGCCAAGGACGACGAAGGACGAAGACATATGACTGGGACATTAATAAATATGTTGTCCTGCGCCGAACAATGCGTCCAATTCGGTTAATGCGCTGCCCGTCTTTGAAAAAATGACGCCGCTTTTGCTCGCGTCCGCTTATGAATAAGTAATAAAGGACGTCACGTCGCTGTCGGGGTGGAACTTGCCCACGCCGGTGCGCATTGAGTCAGGTCAAATATTCGAAAAGGATAACGCGTTAGGAATGGCTGGTGATATTTACAGACGTGAATAAACCAGCACATTGACAGGTAAAAACCCCACACGCTCGCAGTGACACCGAAAAGGGTTGTTTGTCATTGGATTTTGGGGTGAAATGAACGAATCGTTCGATAAATTGCGTTGCGGACGCAAATTGAAAAGAACGCCGGAGGGATTGTAAGTGTAAGTATGAAATATTCGTCGAAAACAAGAGAAAAACAAGAATTATCGGTGGGAATGGTTATTCGAGTTTGATTAATAATTGTGGACAAACTAATAGGACAATTTTAATGAAAAAATGCGATGTTATCTAATATGGTATTATAGTTAGGGAAATAATGGTCAAAACATAAAAAAAGGTAATTTTCTATGTAAAATATTTGATGAAACTTAAAAATTATAATTCAAATTTGACCAATTGTTGTGTTTATACTAATTAATAAATTTTGGCAAAAAAAACTTTCATGTGCAAATAACTTTTTGTACTATCAGTAACGTAAGTCACTTAAAGTAGTTGAGTAAAAAATTCCAATTTTTGTTAGAAACTTAATGCAACATTTTTAGAGATTTTTTTTATCAAACTTTGATTAATATAAAAATAATAATTACTTTAAGAAAAGTATTCGGTTTGTATTGTAATTCCATAAAAGTTAAAAATAATTGACACAACAACTAAACATATCACCGACAATATATTATCGATTTATTATTACTAAACTAATAGATCACTTTTAATGAAAAAACTTTGGGTGTTAGAAAATTTAATCTACTTTCAGAAAAACCTCCATTTCATTAACTAATTAATAAATATATATAGATATAATTTATTGTCAAAAACCAACAACAAAAATGGTTGTCCTAAAATGTTTCTCTCATTTTAATTAACCATTCTGACTTATCCGATTAATCAACTTTAAGAAAGTATATGTCGACGTACGAACGATTTAATACACTTTCGGAATAGTATAAGTTTTGGTGAAAAAGTCTCGATAAAACCCGTGATAAAATAAAAAGTGTCAAAAAGCAAAGAGACAAAATTCCCCGTCAATGCCTAGACAATATTTATTTATTTAACCAACTTTTAAACAATATAATATTGATTCACTGCTCAAAAAGATTTAATGCACTTTCAGGGACATGTAATGGTATTGTAATTAGGTAAAAAAGTTCGAATATTTGTTAAAAACTAAACCAAATTTAAGAAAATGTTTCTATTGAAGTTTGATTAATCATTGTGGGACTAGTAATAGGTTGATTTTAATTTTAAAAAAGTCTACTTTACAAACAATTTTATGAACTTTAAGCAAAGTATATGATTTGTATTGTACTTCCATAAAAGTTATATAAACCAAAATTTTTCCCGGTTAATGTACCACCAACTTTTATCGATCTATTATGGCTAAATTGATAGATCAATTTTAAAAAATTAAAAAAAAACTTTAAACGTTAGACAATTTAATCTACTTTCAGAAAAACATCCGTTTTATTAAATAATTAAGAATATATATAAATTATTGTCGAAAACTAACAACAACGCAAATGTTGGCCTTAAAATGTTTACCCAATGTTAATTAACCATTATGACTAAAAAAATTAATTCATTGCAAAAAATATATATATATAACGAGACATGGAAAATTTGATACACTATTAGAAAAATATACGTTCTGCTAGCAATGTCTCGATGACAACAAGTAATAAAATAAAAAAAAAAGTCTAAAAGCAAGGAGGCAAAATTCCCCGCCAATGCCTTGACGATATTTATTTATTTAACCAACTTTGAAACAATATAATATTCATTCACGGCTCGACTATGTACAGAACGAGAGCGAAAAATTAACAAGCTCGTCAGCGGTCAAAGAATAACGCGCTAATGACAATATAATTAATGATCAAATGCGAATCTCGCCGCTAAATCTCGCGAAAAGCGCATGAATTGTGCAAAATGCATAAATACATAAATAATAAACGCAATGCGAATGCTGATTAGACTTCGCCGATGGAGAGATAAGTGAGTGGCAGTTGAAATACAGTCGAAGCGATGCTTTTCATCTGGCGAGCATAGTCGAGCGAAGAGCGCCGAGGACGCGAGCCGACGACTCGAACGCGCATGCGCGCTCGACTTGATGCGCCTCCGCGATCGCAATTAACTCGATAATTAGCATATTCAACAAGCTGTGCGCGTTGCGCCGTTTTCCGACGCAAGAAACGCGCGGCTCGTCGTAATTGTGATCGTAATTGTAATTGTTATCGGCTTATCGACGTAATTAATTCCATGAGACGTTGAGACGAATGCGTGGCTCATCGAAAGCGACTGCGAGTCCATCCGACTTACGCTGCACGCCTTAAATACGTCACAAATTTGCGAAAAGGTGAATATGCTTAAGGTTCTGCGTGTCTTTGGATTGTAATTAATTTAAATCGTGTTTGAATATAAGTAAATGCAACTAATTAATACTTTTCAGAAAGTACATTAAATTGTTGTTTGAGTTGTTGGTGTAGACGTAATGATTAATTAAAACAGAATATAAATAATTTGTTTTGTTAAAATATGCGTTTAGGGCGAATGTGATATAATTTAGCCAAAAGTAACCACAAATATGAAACTAGATAAAATTATCTATCGAACTAGACACTTAGCAAAATGTTTCGGTTTGTTTCGCCCCAATTATAAATGAAACTTCACCTAATAAAGTTTAACAATATAAACAATTATTTTCAGAAAAGATTTATTTTTCAGTATAATTTTGCTAAATTCTGACTAAAAACTATTACAAATATAAAAGTAGATAAAATATGTTTTTGAATGTTGTTGTCGTTTAAATATATACGTATATGCCACAATAATTAGTCAAACTTAATGTAGTAAAGAAAAAACAACGCTACGATGATATTTAGGTTGCCTACGTTATAACAACAATGTGGGCAATTTATTTATTGCAGTTTTGCGTTATAGTACACGTATAACCTTCCACAGCACGAAGCCTTTAAGCGAAGTGTTACGATTGATGTTTTCCGTGTGCCGCATGAAATTTTTCGGATAAAGGGTTCAATTTTTCCGGGAAAAAAAAGTTTTTGTAAAATTTTAATTTAAATCTTACTGTAAACTTTAATTACGTGCAATTTTATACGGCGAGCATTCCGGGCCTGTTTTATTGCCTGTTTTGTCTGCGAAAAAAAGGTGGAAAACCGGCGAAAAAGCGGTTTTCGCTCGTTTTTCCCATACGGCCGCGCACAAAACGCGCAAAAAGCAGAAGAATTCGTTTTTCTCGCTCGCGCCGAGCCGCCCCCGCCCTCACACCGTCGGGCGGGTGGCAAATACAAAAAAAAAGACACACGCCGAAAAAGGTGGGGAAAAAATCTCACGTACGCGCGCGCGCGCGCGCGCCGGGGGCGGTTTGAGTGTGTGCGTCGGCTGGGAGTAGAGCAAGGAAAAAAATCCCGTTTTTTCTCCCCTCCGCCTCCGCCGAGGGTGGCATCCTATGGGCGTCCTTGTCGGCGGCGCGGCAAAAAAGAATGCCCGCGTGTGCGCGGAGGCGGCGGCGGGGGCGGCGTGCGCGCGCGCGCGCGCTCCCGAGACGGCGCGTTCCTGACCTCCGATACGTCCGAACTTATTCCCTAGGACCATCGATTTTTGCGCGCGCGCGACCCCCTTTTTCTCGCGCGCGCGCTGCCACCACCACCACAACACGCCGCCGCCTAGAACTACCCCTAACTTTGCCGCACCCCCCTCCGCTATCGGCGCGCTGGCAATTTTTTTCTCCGCGCCGCTTGTTAACAATTTTTTTTTCGGACGCGTTGCCGAATTTTCCGCCGCCCCCCGCCGGCCCTACCCGACGCTACACCCAACCGCCGTCGGCGAAAAATTTGCATCGTCAAACTAATTTGCGGTTTATTATAAACATTTTTGCGCTTGTTTTGTTACGCTTCGTCGTTTCGATGGCGCCTCGTCCTCTATGCGTCTTTCGCCACCCCCGAGAGGCGGCGGCGGCGGAGACGCGAGATCTCGGCGGACGGCTCGGCGTTGTCTGGTTGTTATGGCGACGGGAGCGGCGCGCGACCCAAGACAAGGTCACGCCGCCCCCGACCGCGCCGACGCCTCTCACACCCCTCCGCCGACGCACGCACACGGCGCGTTCGGCGGGCGCCCGCCGGTGTTTATCCATCTTGATTATTATTGATAACATGAATTTTTTACGACGTCGCGTCAACGCTCGCCGACGGGGGTGCGGACTTAAGGGATGTTATCACAAAAACGCAAAAAGCAACAAAATTACTAAACAGCAGTCGTAAAACATATACGAAATTCTCAACACATATTTTTCGTAATTGGGGGGCGAAAATAAGGGTTGGATATTCGACTGTTAAAGGAGGAAGAAGAAGAAAAAATCGCATATAATTATCATCAGCGGGGGGCTACGAGTTGTTCGGAAGTTCGGCAGACCTTAAGGTCTCTAAAGCCTTCCAGGTCTTGAACATTTTTTTTCTCGTAGAAATAATGGAAGGATTACGTCGAGCTTTTTATTCATTAAGCCTTTAAACGCGACGAGGAAATGCGCGACGCGTTCTCGGAGATAAAGAATATGCAAAGGGGCAGAAAAATTCCTTCCACATCCTTTGCTGCCGCAACCCTTTCCCATCTCTTGCGAGCCGAACTTCTCACATCGCGCCACACGACACAACCTAACCTAACCTCACAACGTAAAGTTAACCTCAAATATGGCGCAAAGGAAGACGACGAAGTTGAAAAGTTGAGACGAAACGGAAGTTATTTGAAAATTGGTCGGATCGCACTCGCGCGAAAACGCCCATTTACCGCCAGTTTGTTTTGTGGGGCGGTTTTTAAGGGTTGCGCGGTGTCGCATGATAATGATGAGCTTCCGGCTGATAGATTTCGTCTCACGATGCTTACATGAAACGAAATCGTTCAGATTGATAAATATTTTGCGCAGAAAAAAAAATGAAATGAAAAAAACTGCGAAACAAGTTGGCAAAAACACCGGATTAGAAAGGCAAAAACGCACCCCCTGGTGTGAATACGTTTTTTGCAAGACTCGCTAGTTTTTATCGACCTGTTGATCAAAACACAACTCTTGTGGTGTTTTACATTCTTCTTTTTTTTTTAACATTTTTTCTCAAAAATTAATGTTTTCTCTAGGCGTTTGGGATTTATAAATCAACACTCCCCTTTCATTATCGGCCGCATTTCGTTGCTCCACTAACAACCTTCGGATCTCGACTTCAATTAAGGGATGGTCCCGAAAATTGTTTGTCCTCCGACACTTTCTAAATGTCAAGTCTTCTTAGCGAAGAGTATCGAATATCATTCGTTGCTGGTTTAAATTAAGTCGCCGTGGGTCTGACACAGGGTCGTCTCCAACCCCCGCGAAAAGTCAAAAGCGTCGTCATTTGCGCCAACCACGTCAGACTTTGACCGTGTGTGGCAGACGGCGATCATTAGCTCAAGTCGTCTCACTCACGATCGCTCTAATTTGTCCTTTTTAGACTTTTTCGATGTTTTTTTTCGTTTTCGGAAAGTGTCGAACGCTTTAACTTCTCGTGCGTTCGAGAGGGGTGCGTAATGACACGGAACGTGACGCTAGACATGTGTTTGATATTTTTTCGAACAGTTTTCAGTCCGCATTTGTTGTAATTTCGAAACGAAGATATAATTTGACTTTTCGATTTTCTAGGCAACGTTGAGGGCAAATTGCAAGTAAATAATGTGTCGGACTTTTATAAGTCTAATTTATTTGATAAAGCTATTTAATTGTTAATAAGTTATTGTCAAAAAATATGTTAGTAAATGAATGTAATTAGTTTATGAAGTTGCAAGTAATGAAACAGAAAATAAATTTTTAATTTAAATATCTTCGTGAATTTCCGTTAGATTTGTCCCTTTTAACTTTTAATATGCACAGAATTGAATATTCTACAAAGAAAAGATTTTATATTACACAAAATTAGAGTTTAAATATAATTAACGAGCGTTAAATAAAATACAATAAAATTTCACCTTAAAAATACAAGATTATTTTGAATAACTCAAAAAAGCAGCCTTCAATTTTACCCAAAAAGTTATCTTCTAATGCAGAATTAAATTCCCTATTATAGTCATAAAGTTAATTTAAAATACTTTAAAGTCCTGCCAAAATTTCTCCCATTACAAAATTTATCATTCTTCGCAAATTAATTACATTCGACAGTGTTCATTAAATTTCAACTATTTGGCTACTATTAGACACAAACATAAATGTCTTGTTTGATTTTATTAAGATAGAATTAAATTGAGCACAAAAATATTCACCCGTTAAAAATCCAAAAATCCCAAAATTTAAATCCAAAAGTTTTCATTCATTTTTGCGCAAAATCTGACATTATTTTTAATTGCCAAAATCGACCAACTTTCGTCAACAATAAGATTGAAATTTAATATGAATTAATGTAAGAGTTTGTAATAAACAGAATAATTTAAATAAATGCCACATAATCTATTAAAAATCGTGTTTAACAAAATTTGTTATGTTTGATTTTATTAATATAAAATAAAATTGAGCACAAAAAAAATTCACCCGTTAAAAATATAAAGAAAATATTTAAATCCCAAAGTTTTCACTCATTTTTGCTCAAAATCTGACATTATTTTTAACATGCAAGTGAAAATTCTCTGTATAATTAATTGCCAAAGTCGATCGACTTTGGTCAACAACATGATAGAAATTTAATATGTACCAACGTAAGAGTTTGTAATAAGCAAAGTAATAAAAACAATTACCACATAATCTACTAAAAATTATATATAAAAAAATTATTCATTAGTAAGCAAATATTATCTCCGAGGGCCGGGCGTAATTAAGCGTGAAAGTAAATAATAACCCTTAAAGTTTCGATCGAAACTTGTGATGCTCGTAATGACATGCAGAAAAACTGCACGCAGCGAGACTTTCCCATGCGTCGCGTTCGCGCGACGAACGAGATGCGCATTACTGTGATGCGTAGAATAATGCCGCATCGTTAGAGACAAAAAACGCGTCACCCCAGAGCGCGCTGTTTTTCAGTCGTCGCGGGGATGCGCAGCCTAAGACTAATCTGTATATCCGGTTATGCATATGCGCTCGAACGCACTCGACGACGCGGCGAAAGAGAAAAAAACGCGAGACGAGTATGCATATGAGCGCGGCAAAAAGTGCCGAACCGATATGCAAAGCGTTTCGTCGGGATTAGGAAGCGGTGCGCGCCGAAATCAGCATGCAGGTACGCGAGGACGAGGTCCTTCGCTCTCGTTTTCTCCGTCGAGTGCCTCGAGGTATTTAACCCGCGCGCCGTTTGTCTTAGCCGCCGAAAGGGGTTGAGCGCGTTCTCTCGCTGAAGCGGCGTGCGTGCCGAGCGTTTTCTTCGCATTATTATCCCTATAATGCAATCTACATAATCGGTCTATTATCGAACGCGTCGCACCCTTCCCGGGGCCGATCGCGGAGAGAGGGGGTTGTTCCGAAGACGCCGTCGGGTTGCGTTTTTGTTTTTTTTTGTTGGTTCCGTTCGTCTTCTTCTTCTGGCGCGTTTGGGGCCGCGCACAATGCCGCCGCGCGCAGTCAAGTGTGGCGCGCGTTTTGTCTTTCGCACCCCGGCGCACCCTTTCTTCGGCCCCGGCTCGCGACGTGCGACGCGTCGGCGAAACAATGTAACAATTTCGCAGGACGAAGGTGCCCGACGCGCCGGGGCTGCTCGGGCGTCGATTGTTCTTGTTCATTACACGACGACGCGGCGTGTTAGCGCGAATGTTCGGCTCCGGGGGTGATTTATGCGGAGGTTATGATTGCGCCGAAGGTCGAGGTTTACCTGGAAACGATCAAAGTGTGAGAGTTTTCCGTATTAAATTCGGTGAGTTCGCATAATTTCAGTCGCCACTTTGCGCGCACTTCCGGTGCGATTCTAGTTTTCTGAGGATGCTCGACTTTCATAAAGATTTTAATTCTGCTTCTAATGACAGTTTATCCATTGAAATTCGATGAAAACTGTCGGTGTAATCTTAATTAGAAAATGTAGTGTTAATTTTTAGTAGACGTGAAGTGAGATGAAGACAAAGCCGTAAACTTCGATGCCAAATAAGTCATATTTCCTAAGTAGTTTATGCAAATCGACAATGGATTGGCAAAAAACTGTCAGAAAATATGTTATCAAATAAATGTAACTAATTTGTGAAGTTCATAAGATAAACTTAAGCGTTTTCAGTTTCAAATAATGCAACAGAAAATAAATTTCCAATTTAAATATCGTCGAGAATTCCCGTTAGATTTTTAATTCACACAGAATTAAATATTCTAGAAATTAAAAATATTATATTACCAAAAATTGTTCAATTAAGCGTTAAATAAAAGACAATAAAATTTCACCCGAAAAATACAAATTATTTTGAATAACTCAAAATAGACTTTCATAAAGAATTTAATTCTGCTTCTAATGATAGATTATTCATTAAAATTCGATGAAAACTACCGGTGTAATCTTAATTAGAAAATGTTGTGAAAATGTTTAGTAGACGTGAAGTGAAATGAAGACAAAGCCGTAAACCTCGATGCCAAATGAGTCATATTTCCTAAGTAGTTTATGCAAATCGATAAAGAATTGGCAAAAATCTGCCAAAAATATGTTAGCAAATAAATGTAATTGGTTCAAATAACGCAACAGAAAATAAATTTCCAATTTAAATATCGTCGAGAATTCTCGTAAGATTTTTAATTCACACAAAATTAAATATTCTAGAAACTAAAAATATTATATTACCAAAAGT
>JAODGE020000683.1:0-20695 GCA_027574965.2 Ecitophya simulans
AAATGCAGCCGGTGCCCTTCCCGCCCGACGCCCTCATAGGGCCGGGCATACCGCGCCACGCGCGCCAGATCAACACCCTCGGGCACGGCGAGGTGGTGTGCGCGGTGACGATCTCCAACCCGACGAAGTACGTCTACACCGGCGGCAAGGGGTGCGTCAAGGTGTGGGACATCAGCCAGCCGGGGTCGAAGAGTCCGGTGTCGCAGCTGGACTGCCTGGTGCGTTTAATCGACTGTAATCGAATGTCCGACTAATCGATCGATGTGCGCGCTCGCAGCAACGCGACAACTACATCCGGTCGGTGAAGCTGCTGCCGGACGGACGCACGCTGATCGTCGGCGGCGAGGCGTCCAACCTGTCCATCTGGGACCTGGCGTCGCCGACGCCGCGCATCAAGGCCGAGCTGACGTCGTCGGCGCCCGCCTGCTACGCGCTGGCGATCTCGCCCGACTCGAAGGTGTGCTTCAGCTGCTGCTCGGACGGCAACATCGCCGTCTGGGACCTGCACAACCAGACGCTCGTGCGGCAGTTCCAAGGCCACACCGACGGCGCCTCCTGCATCGACATCTCCGCCGACGGCACCAAGCTGTGGACGGGCGGCCTCGACAACACCGTGCGCAGCTGGGACCTGCGCGAGGGCCGCCAGCTGCAGCAGCACGACTTCAGCTCGCAGATCTTCTCGCTCGGCTACTGCCCCACCGGCGAGTGGCTCGCCGTCGGCATGGAGAACTCCAACGTCGAGGTGCTGCACGCCGCCAAGCCGGACAAGTACCAGCTGCATCTGCACGAGAGCTGCGTGCTCAGTCTGCGCTTCGCCGCCTGCGGCAAGTGGTTCGTCTCCACCGGCAAGGACAACCTGCTGAACGCCTGGCGGACGCCGTACGGCGCCAGCATATTCCAGGTGCGCACGAGTCGGAGCGATACATTTTCGAAATATTGTTGTCGACTGATCGATCTATTTTCGAAATATCTTTGTCGATGTATCGATATATTTTCGAAATATCGGCGATATATCGATACATTTTCGAAATATCGTTGTCGATATATCGATATATTTTCGAAATAGCGTTATCGATGTATTAGAATTTGCTAAAAAAAATATCGAATTTTATATTGTTTCGATAGTCCAAATTTAATATAGATATATCGATACGTTGAAAAATAAAATATCACCCAAGAATATCGTTAAACCAAAAATAAAATATCAATATATCGATATTAAATATCGCCCAAAAATATTCTTAAAACAACATTAAATATTGATATATCGATATATTTTTGATTTTTATACCATTTTGATGGTCCAAATTTAAAATCGTTAAATTGACATATCGAAAAATAAAATTTCGCTCCAAAATATCGTTAAATCAAAAATAAAATATCGATATTTTATCGATTTTTATATACCATTTTGACGGTCAAAATTTAATATCGTTAAATCGATATATCGAAAAATTAAATCGCCCAAAAATAACGTTCAAACAAAAATAAAATATCGATATATCGATATTTTATTGATTTTTATACCATTTTTACAGTCCAAATTTAATATCGAAATATCGAAAAATAAAATATCACCCAAAAAAGTACCGCTAAAACAAATATAAAATATCGATATATCGATATATTTTCGATTATTATTCGATTTATCGATACATCGAAAAATAAAATATCGCTCAAAAATAACGTCCAAACATAAATACAATATCGATATATCGACATCACCACCGCACGCGCACGAACATAACTCAAGTAACGTCAACGTTCGTTCGTAGTCGAAGGAATCGTCGAGCGTGCTCAGCTGCGACATCTCCGCCGACGACAAGTACATCGTCACCGGGTCCGGCGACAAGAAGGCGACCGTCTACGAGGTGATCTACTAGCGCGCGCGCGCCGCCGCCCCCCGAACCAGAATACTCACGGCGCGAGCGCGCTCGACCGAACTCTTCCACGGAGCGTCGGAGCATTAAATTTAACGAAATGTGATAATTTAATCGATAAGGGAGGACGCTGACGACGAACGATTAACCTCAAAACAGTGTATAAAATGCGTGCTGGCCGAATCTCCGCGGGGGCGTCGCGAGTTGCTGCTGACGAGCGTGTTAAGTTTGTACATAAGCAACGGTTCGACGATTGTTGTTTACGACTTTATCACATGTATTATAATGTAGCTAAGGAATATCAATTGCATTTTGGATTTTTTATCTCTCAGTCTTGTTTTCGGTCGGTCTTACGTTCGCTGTGGAGACGAGACGAGCCAACACAATAAACGAATCGCATCCAACCGTCCTGTTACTAGCGATCGATGTCGCCGAAAACGATGTCGATCGTGCCCATCAGCGCGACGACGTCGGCCAGATAGACGTTCTTCGCCAGCACCTTTATGCCCTGCAGGTGCGCGAAGCCGGGCGCCTTGATCTTGCACCTGTACGGCTTGGACGTGCCGTCCGACACGAGGTAGACGCCCATCTCGCCCTTGGGATGCTCGGTGGCCGTGTAGGTGGCGCCCGGCGGCACCTGGAAGCCCTGCGAGTAGTACTTGAAGTGGTGGATGGTCGCCTCCATCGATTTCTGGCAAATCGCGAGGCGGTCAGAACGAATCAGTCGCGGCCTATCCGACCGACGTACCTTCATGAGGGCGCGCGGCGGCGGCGAGATCTTGTGATCGTCGACCTTGACCGGTCCCTCGGGCATCTGGTTGATGACCTGGTCGAGGATGCGCAGCGTCTGGCGCAGCTCCTCGACGCGCACCAAGTAGCGATCGTAGCAGTCGCCGTGCGTGCCGATGGGGATGTCGAACTCCAGCTCGTCGTAGACCTCGTAGGGCTGCTGCCGACGCAGGTCCCACTTGACGCCCGAGCCGCGTATCATCGGCCCCCTTTGCGCATGCATGTTGTAGGTGAACCTCGCGAAAACAACAACTTACGAGAAGCCCAGATTGAGCGCGTCGTGCGCGCTGATGACGCCGATGTCTTTCGTGCGATGCACGAACAGCCGATTGGTGGTGACGACGTCCTCGAGCTCGTCGACGCGCTCGCCGAACTTGCGCAGGAAGTCGTGGAAGTCGTCCAGCCAGCCCAACGGGAGGTCCTGCGCGACGCCGCCGACGCGCATGTAGCCGGTGTGCATGCGGGCGCCGGTGGCGCGCTCGAGGAACTCGAACAGCTTCTCGCGCTCCTCGAACTGCCAGAAGAGCGGCGTGATCGCGCCGATGTCGAGCACGTGCGTGACGATCGCCAGCGAGTGGTTGAGCACGCGGCACAGCTCGAGGAAGAGCACGCGCAGAAACTTGGCGCGCCGCGGGATGTCGATGTTGAGCAGCTTCTCGATCGCCAGCACGTAGACGTGCTCGTTGGCCATCACGGAGACGTAGTCGAGCCGATCGAAGAAGTGGATGTTCTGGTGGTAGGTCTTGTGCTCCATCAGCTTCTCGGTGCCGCGATGCAGGAGGCCGATGTGCGGGTCGATGTCGCGCACGACCTCGCCCTCCAGCTCGAGCACCATGCGCAGCACGCCGTGGGCGGCCGGATGGGCGGGGCCGAAGTTGATGTACGTGTTGGCGATGTTCTTCTCCTTCGGCACCGGCGGCGGCGTCTTGGCGTTCCACGGGACGCCGGGCGGCTTCGGATCCGGCATTTCGTCGTAGTACCTGAACGCGTGCGACTGCTTCGTCATGTCCTCGGGGCTCGGACACCACTTCTTCAGGGTGCGCGCGGCGGCGACGCGGCGCGTCCGTCCGTCGAGGAACTGGCGGGCGCGTCGCAGCGCGTTCATCGTCGTTGCGTGCGGGAAATGACTGGCTCGACACGTGTCGCTGACGTGTCGTCAACGTTGCGCCGTTCGTTCGCGTCGATTGGTTGTTTCAAACATCACGCAAATAGTCCTGGGAACGCGTCCTATTATATTATACTTCTCATAGTCCAACTCAAGTTTCACTGTCCTAACCTTGAAATTGCTGCATAATTTCATCACTTCTAACCTAAAATATATCTTTCTGTATAGTTTTCAAGGTCGTTTAGTTGTTGTAACGTCAAATTCGACTATTTTTTTCTGTTCTAATCTCTAAATAGCTTATTTTGAACTTGTTTGGAACTATTTATCAGGAACCTAACCTTAAAACGAGGCATTTGGACGACCTTGTACTCGATTGCGAGCCATCTCACCCAATTTTAACATCAAAATTATGTTTTAGGGCGTGTACCTTTCATGTGAGTGCCGAAGGGCAAATGCGGCCGGTGCCCTTTCCCCCCATCCGTCAAATTCAAGCTGTTTCACTGTCCTAACCTTAAAATTACTGAATAATTTGGTGACTTCTAACCTAATATATGTCTTTCGGTGCAGTTTTCAAAGTCATTCAGTTGTTGTAACCTCAAATTCGACTATTGTTTCTGTTACAATCTCTAAATATCTTATTTGGAACTTGTTTGAAACTATTTATCAATTTCCTAACCTTAAAACCAGGCATTTAGACGCACTTGTACTCGAATATCAGCCATCTAACCCAATTCTAACCTCAAAATGATGTTTTAAGGCGTATTCTTAAGTAGTATGAAAAATCAGGTCAAAAAATAATCCAAAGAAATGCAAAACATTGAATCATAAATGAAAATTTAACAGAATACCACATATGTTTATGAAAAGTGGTAAATTTGATTGCAGACAAACATATGTTTACTTCCGAATATATGTTTGCGTATTTCCAATCGATTCTGTTGTGTTTTGACGCACTAAAAGCGGTTAATCGAATTACTGTTCTGTTTTGTACGCCATTAAGTCGTCAATTTTAAATATGCGATTGTTGCGCCCCCTGCAAACCGTTTCACAATACGCGACAAGGAAAGCGATATCTCGTGGATCTCGTCTGAGAAAATGTCATCTGTAATATCGGGGAGTATATAATCCACTTAAAATACAATAATGTATTATATACTTTCCGGTAATACGTGCTTGTCTATGCGCGCTGTTGTGATCGCAAGTACCGCCAACCAGTTTAATCCACATTTTCAAGTGATTTCGATCGTGACGTGATGTGACTAGACGCCTAATTAGACACCGTAATCAAAGGTCAGCTGACGTCCTCCCCATCGTTATAATTGAATATTGATAACATTGACGAAGGTAAGCACTGCGCGATTGTGCGGAAAAATTAATTAGGTTACGTCTAATGGTTATAAATTCGCAATGAGCCAGTCCAAAGCCGACTTAACCTCTCGCATCATTCCACGAAAATAATTAGTAGCGAACGTTCGGACAAAGATAATGGCACGAAATTGAAATAATAGCCTTGTTTCGTAAGTTGCATTCTCACCTACCGATAACGCCCGGTTGAACAGCACACTTAATGATCAGAACTTGTCGGTTTAGTCTGTCGTGAGTGTTCAACGTGATTGCACCTGTTTTAGTGGCAGTTCTGCGACAAGATGCATCTATCAAAGGATAATATCGTCTTTGGCGATGAGATTGAGTTTGGGATCGAGGAGAGCTTAGGACATGTGCAGAAGCTGCTCCTCGAGCTGCACGGAGAGAAAGTTATTCAGGTCGAAATGGCTGGACGAAGCAAAATTGGAGTTGCATTGTAATCTATGGTAACTTTGTAGGTTGACGCCGAGAGTGGGGAAACGTTAACGGCGATCGTCGCATTAAAGAGGTCCATTCGGCTGGCAAAGAAGCTGCTCGAGTTGGGCGTGCGGACGGGCGACGCCGTGACCGTAAACAGCGAGAACAGGATCGAGTACTTGATGGTGCCGCTGGCGTGCTTCCACATCGGCGCCGTGTTCGCGCCGCTCAATCCGGAATACACCGGTCGTGAGTACAACGCGCTCGCGAAAAATCCCCGTCGATCATTCACCTCCCGCAGGCGAACTCGCGCACGCCGTAAACCTCGCCAAGCCGAAGGTGGCGTTCTGCTCGCCGGCGACGCTGAAGCCGATGCGTCGGCTGCGTCGCGAGCATCCGTTCGTCGAGCACCTGATCCTCTTCGGGCGGCGGGCGCGCGACGACGGCGCGTTGTACTACGAGGACATCGTCGCCGGCGCTACCGCGGACGCCGTCGACGACTGCGAGCCGGCGGACGTCGACGCCGCGCGCCACGTCGCGACCATCCTGTGCTCGTCGGGCACGACGGGCCAGCCGAAGGGCGTGATGACGACGCACCGCAACATGACGGCGTTCCTGGAGATCGCGCGCGCGCGCGTCCAGGAGATGCTGGACTCCGACGGCGGCGGCGGCGTCGTCACGTTCGGCCTGACGCCCTTCTTCCACTCGATGGGCTTCATGACGATGTACATGAACTGTCTGGGCGGCAACCTGATCGTCGTCATCAGGAAGTTCCGCGCGCGGCTCTTCCTCGAGAGCATACAAAAGTACAAGGTGACGTACGTTGCGATGCGCAGACGACACTCGGGCTGATAAGGAGATATCATCGGAATGTCGCGTGTAAATCTGCACATTGGTACGATCTTAATCTGAAGTTCACGGATTCGTTGCTATATCTCCTTTCAATCACGAGTTATCGACGATTATTGGCTATGACCAAATACGTATCGATATATATCAAATCGAGATATTTTCGAAATATCGTTATCGATATATAGTTATTCAATAGAAAATATCTATATATCGATACATCGTCCTCGCTTTTGAATGCAATCTGAAATTGTCGAAAGTCGATTCTATATATATCGATATATTTTATTTTTCGATGTACTGATATATCGATATTTTATTTTTTTATTTATATTTTATGTTTTATTTGATAACGTCACTTCGATATTTCGATAAATAAAATATCGATACTTCGAAAAATAAAATATTGATATATCGAAAAAATAACATATCGATATATTTGACATCCCTACCTCTTTGTATAGGTCACAACGTTGATCGTGCCGCCGCCCGTATTGCTAATCCTAACAAAACACCCATTGGCGAAGAATTACGACTTCTCCAGCCTCAGGGACATTCGGTCCGGCGCCGCGCCGATGGGCAAGGAGATGGAGGCGGAACTGCATGATAGGTGCGTGTGTCGCCAAAGTCAATATCGGCGCAAAACGATCCTAAATAGCGATGCGTTCGAAGATTCAAGCTGCGCCACGTATCCCAGTCGTACGGCATGACGGAGACGACGCTCGGCATACTCGTGAGCGGGCTCGGCGAGTGCAGGCTCGGCTCGGTGGGCACGATCGTGCCGGGCCACCGGTGCAAGGTGGTCGACGAGCGCGGCGACGCGCTGGGTCCGAACCGCGAGGGCGAGCTGTGCTTCAGCGGGCCGCTGATAATGAAGGGCTACGTGAACGACGCGCGCGCGACGGCCGCGACGATCGACGCGGACGGCTGGCTGCACACCGGCGACGTCGCCTACTTCGACGCCGACCTGTACTTCTACGTCGTCGACAGGCTCAAGGAGTTGATCAAGTACAAGGCCTTCCAGGTGTCGTATGCGAAGCCGTAGTCCGATCGGACGCGAGATCGATGCGTTGCTACGATGTGTTCGAAGGTCGCGCCGGCCGAGTTGGAGGCGCTGCTGCTGCAGCACGCGGACGTGGCCGACGCGGGCGTGATCGGCCTGCCCGACGCCGACGCCGGGGAGCTGCCGTTGGCGTTCGTCGTGCGCAAGGCGGGCGCTCGAGTCAGCGCGAAGGCGTTGCAAGACTACGTCGCAGGTGCGCACGATTGGCGAGAGGACGATCAGCGACGCGAGGCTAACTTCCGCGAGTGCTTTCGGTTTTGCAGGCAAGGTCTCCCGACAGAAGAGGCTCAGGGGCGGCGTGCACTTCGTCGACGAGATACCGAAGAACCCCTCCGGGAAGATTTTGCGCCGAGTATTGAAGCAGCGCGCCATTGCGGCCGCGTCCAAATCCAGGCTCTAGAGAGTTCAGCTCGAGTTAGCGCGTTAAGTACAAACCAAAGTCTAGTGCCTCGACGCGGTTTTTTTTGTAAAGTTTATGGTGATTGAGAAGTCATTGCGATGGTACAATATAGTCACTAATGCTGGGAGCTTTCGACCAATAGGAGAGAAGGGCGATGGCCGACGGGCGACACCTCACTCCTCCCTCGCTTCCTTGGTAACGCCCTTCAGTTGCGACTAATGGCAGATTATCGCACTGCCTCGTATATTATTGCTCTCATATTTATTAATACATTAATAATCTCTGTTGCTTGTTGCGCGCTGGTTATTGTTAATATAACAAAACGCTAGTAATAAATAACCTAAACTCAACTCTCTCGGCGAACTCCGACCGTCGGAGTTCGGAAGGCACGTCGTTCTGTACGTTCCGTCGCGAGCCGCGCAAAAATAAACGAAAAACGCAAATAAATCTCGGGACTCCGGCGCGCGCGACTCCCCCGGTAAACTTAAAAACAAAATGGCGCTCGACAGATCACAGTCAGTAAGTTGAAAACAATCAACGCCCCTCGGTCGAACGACACGGCGTAGAGAAGAAAAACGATTCGCCGCTAGACGCCGTTGCACGCGGCGTTCTGCGTCCGCAGCCGGACGACGGCGGCGAAGAGCGTGAGGACCGTGCCGGCGGCGAGTCCGGCGCTGCGCAGGTCGTCCTTGGTGACGTCGACAAGGAGGTGCGCGTACGTGAAGTTGTTGGCGAGGAAGATGCGCTTCGCGCTCTCGGACACGTTCACGCCGTCGAGCCACTCGCGGACGCGCTGATCGACGACGACCTCCTCGCGTCCGCCGTCGCCGCCGGGCAGCCGCCGCAGGAGCGCGTCGTTCGTCTCGACGACGCGCAGCAGCAGCCGCTGCGCGTCCAGCTGCTGCCGCTGCACGTCGGCGAGCAGGCCGACGACGACGTCCAGCGTCGAACGCTCCGCGCGCCAGCGGAAGCCGTCGGCGGGACGATGCGCGCCGCTCTTCTGCGAGTTGACCGTCGACGAGGCGCTCGGCGCGACGTTGTCGCCCTCCGGATTGAACGCGTTGATCGCCACCGTGACGCTCGAGCGCGTCAGGTTGTCCAGCGCGAACATCCAGTGCGGCTTGATCTGATGGCTGCGCAGCACCTCCGTGACGACGCTCTGGTAGACGGTGATGGCGAACTGCAGCTGCATGATCGCCTCCGGGTCGAAGTCGAACTCGGCCTTGAGCCGGTCGACGGCCTCCTCGATGACGTGCGACGGCTGATTCGGTCGCTCGTTGAGATTCTCCTTGAGCGCCGTCATCAGCAGCTCGAGATGGCGCTTGGTGAGGAGGCTCTCCTTGACGCCGTCCTCGATGCGCCGCATCCACAGCTCGACGATCTTCGCCTCGTCCTGCGTGAGCACCTTCGTCAGCGTCAGTCGGCGCTGCGAGTCCTTCTTCAGCATGTAGAAGCCGTCCGTCTCGCCGTTCTCGTCCACCTCGGGCGAGAGCAGCGTGCCCTGCGAGTTGCGCCGCGTGCAGTCCGGCTCGTGGTCCAGGTCGATCGACGGCGTCGACGCCAAACTGGAAATCGACGCAGCGACGAGCGTTCAGACAGATCGGCAAGACCGCACGCAACGTTTACCTGTTCATCGATAACAGCGTCGGACTGGGTATGTGAATGGGTTGCAACAAGTGTCGTCGACCCTCCGAGCTGCAAGCGAACGAACCAAATCAAACCAAAACTAACAGACTCGACGATATCTAGCAAAACGACGTGTACCAAGAGTAGACGAACGTCCAATTGTCGGCGTAACCGGTCGTTTCGAACATAGCGCTTGTTTCAATGCATAACGAATTTCACTTCTCAAATATTTGGAGGTTATGTCGCGGCTTGCCGGCACGAACAAAAGACGGAATCTGCACGATATCGTCGAATCGTTCCCGCGCACGTGTTTTTATCGCCAAATCAAACGTAAACAACGCCAAATTGTTTGCGCAAAATAATATTTAGGAACAATGGCGGGTCGATGTACTCACTCAGCGGAATCCGGCGACGTCGGCGTCTGATTGGCGCTGACCGACTTGCCGGCGGCGGGCGGCTTGCCGACGACGCGCTCCATCGGCATCGAGACGCTGCGATTGAACTCGGCGTTGAGGCGGACGGACTTCTTCCGATCGCCGAGGAACGGATCCTCGAGCAGCTGCTGCGCGTTGGCGCGCTTCTCCGGATCGGGCTCGAAGCAGCGCAGGATGAAGGTGCGCGCGCGCTCCGACATCTCGGCCGGCACGTGCGGATGCGCCTTGTAGTAGCCGACCTTGAAGACGGCCGCCTGCGGCGAGCCGAGCTCGATGAACGGCGGCTTGCCGGTGGCCATCTCGACGACGGTGCAGCCGAGCGACCAGATGTCCGCCGGCGCGCCGTAGCCGCGCTGGCCCTTGTCGATGACCTCCGGCGCCATGTACTGCAGCGTGCCGGCGAACGTCTCCGTCGACGGGCAGAGGCCGGCGAGCCGCTTCGACGTGCCGAAGTCGGAGATCTTCACGACGCCGCTGTACGTGTTCACCAGCACGTTGTCGCCCTTGATGTCGCGATGCACGATGTTCTGGTCGTGCAGGTACTTGAGCCCTTCGAGTATCTGCTTCGTGTAGAAGGCGATCGTCTGCTCGCTGTTCTTCAGCGGGCCCCAGTTCGTGCGCACGAGCGCGCTCAGCGAGCCGCCCGGCACCTGCTCCATGAATATCTTGAAGTAGTTGTCCTCGGACAGCGAGCCGAGGTACTGGACGATGTTGCGATGCCGCAGCTGCGAGTGCAGTCGGATCTCCTCGTGCAGCGGCTGCACGGCGCCGAGGTTCCGCTCGGGCACCTCCTTGACGGCGATGCGCACCTGCGTGTTGAGGTCGCGCGCGGCGTACACGGTGCCGTAGGTGCCCTTGCCGAGCACGCGCCGCTTGCCCTGCTCGTCCTTCTCGTACTCGTACTTGATGTCGCTGGCCGTCTCCAGCTCCACCATCAGCCCGCCGCCGTCCTTGTCCGACGTGAGCGTCGCGATGAGGTCGTAGAAGCGCTGGCGGCGCTTCTCCGACGGCAGGAAGATCTGGAAGTCGTCGGAGTTCTGGTGCACGTAGAGGAACAGGCAGCGCTCGTCGCGCTTGTAGAAGCTCACGCTGCGTATCATGTCCGGCACGAACTCCCACGAGTGGATCTGCGTGCACTCGTTCTTCAGCGACTTGAGGCAGACGTTCGTGATCTGCAGCGTCGGCTGGTCGGCGCCGAGGTTCACGCACACGTACGTCGGCATCAGCTCCTTGGACGACTCGAGCACGAGCGCCGGGAAGCGGATCGCCTCGTCCGGCGGATTCTTCGTCGCTTCGAGGAAGAACTCCATCCAGAAGTGGAAGATCTGCTCCTCCGGCGAGCGATCCTCGTCCTTGCGCTTGCTGAACCTGTCGATCAGCTGAATGTTGCCGACGGTGCTCTTCAGGTACCAGTCGGGCGGCTTGATGCGGAACATGCACTCGGCCGCCTGGATCGCCTTCGTGTACTGCTCGACGAGCACGGAGATCTCGAAGAAGGTCGCCACGTCCCAGTAGTCCTGCAGCGAGTTGAGGCTGCCCTTCTTGCCGATGAGATTGTTGAGCACCATGCCGATGCGCTGCAGCTCCTCGCAGTCCTTGATGTCGGCGCCGCCGATCACCAGCAGCGTGGCGAGATTGATGCCGGCGTAGATGTTCGGCTGGTCCTCGAAGCCCTTGCGATACCAGTGCGTCGCCTGCTCGAGGCTGTTCGCGTCGGTGTGGTCGCTCTCGATGAACTTGTCCTTGTAGATGCGGCCGCAGAGGCAGACCATGTCGGGGAAGTGGTTCTCGCGCTTCTCCAGCGCCTTGATGCACACGTCGAGCGCGCGCTCGCGATCGCCGGGCCGCTTGCGCCGGTTGAGCGCGAACGCGTACCAGTACTGGATGTACGAGTTGATGATGGTGCGCGCGTTGGGCAGCGAGTGCAGGTCGTCGACGAGCTGCACCATCGCGTCGTAGTCCTGCTCGTCGCGGAACGAGCAGAGCATCGTGAGGACGACCTCGCCGGAGAGGACGTTCGGATCGTCGAGCCGCTTGCGGATGTTGTGCAGCGCCAGGCGCAGCTCGCCGCCGGACTTCTGGTCGCGCAGCTTCTTCAGGTCGGAGAGGAACTTCTCCTTCATGTACGCCCTGCACGAGACGAGACTAGCGACTGGCCGACGTGCCGACGCGCCGTACTCACTTGCACTGCACCTCGACGTCCTGCAGCAGCTTCTTCAGCCGGTGCTGCAGCAGCTCGACGCCCTCGTCGTTCTTGAAGCCGACCGACGTCGTCTGGCAGGTCTGGTCCTCGTCGGACAGCGTGTACGAGACGAACGTGTAGTTGCCGCTCGACACTTTCACGCGCAGCGTCGTCTGCTGGTCGGTGTCGTTGTACAGCAGGATGTTCATCTTCATGTTGCACGACTCGCGCACGCCGAGGTGGTAGAACAGCGTGCTCTGCTGCGTCGCGAGCGACACGTCGACGATGGCGACGTCCGCCGTGTATATGCCGCTTATCTCGTCCGATTCGCCAAAGTCCAGTTTTTCGAACTAGAAAAAACAACAACATGGACGACAAGTGTTAGGTTAAGTCCGGTCGATTCACGCACTTGAATATGATGCAGATTCGCGCCCAGATTCTCGCAGACCAGTTTCACCTCGTCGAAGGCTTTGCGCCGATGCGAAAGGTGTTGCGTTTCGTTAATGTCGATGACGCAGACGACGTCCATTTGCTGTCGATTACTGGACGCGCTGATCGTGCTCCCCGACGGCAGGTTGTGCGCCGAGAGGTCACTGAAGGAGCCCATGCTGTCGATGCTTTTGCACTCTGTCGTAGAGAAATAACGAACGGATAAAGCGCCGAGGAGTTTCGGTGAGTCTTTTTTTTTTGGTTAGGTTTTGTTAGTTTGGAGGTGCGATTTGGGGGTTAGGCGCATCGACTGCACGCTAGGGATGTCAAAAATATATCGATGTATCGATATTTTATTTTTGTTTCAACGATATTTTTAGGCGATATTTTATTTTTCGATATATCGATATTTTTTTTAAATTAATTATATATCGATAACGATATTTCCAAAATATATCGATACTTTTTTGGATTTTCGACATCCCTACTGCGCGCGCGCAAAGAGAGGTTAGAGGTAAACATCGCGCGCACAACTCACCGACGTCCGCGTCGGGCACGGCCAAGTGCGGCATGGTCGGTCGCGGCGAGACTAAAAATAGAAGCGTGCGACGGAATTTCTCGCGGCGGGCGGAATCAATGCGGCGCGCGAGCGTCGTCGTCGCCGCCCGACGAGCGTGAGCGTGCCGAAGACGATCGTGCGGTTTCCATGTTCTCGGCACATCGACGGGGACGCGCGCGCGCTCGGCGACTCTCGCTCGGCGCGGCGGGCGCTCGACTGTCCGAGATTTGCCAGCGAGAGCGTCGCGAACGTTCCGCCGGCGTTATTTTCGTGCGGCGCGCGCGTCGGCGTCGCGCCAAGGTCGTCGTCGGAACGGCGCGCGGCGAGCGTGCCTCGATTGAACGCTCAATAATGCGATAAACATGTTCGATAAGGCGCGGCGCGCGTGGGCGGCCGCCTCGAACGAAAGCGCGCCGCGGCCTGCGGTCGTTTTCCCTTCGTTTGCGCCGATCGCGCGTCGATGAGCATCGATGCCGATGCGTCCGGCGGCGCTGCATCGTAAGTTTGCTTCGCGGCGCGTTTGCGCTCGACAGCAGCTGATTAGCGATAGTTTCTGCCGGCGATCGGATTCAAAACAGTCGACGATCGCGTTTTAATATAGGCAACACATTATACAACGTTGCACGATATAAAGCTTGGTGGCATACGATCGAAGAGTTTGAATTTTACGGATCGTTTTGATTGTAATCAGTCATATTACTAAACAAAATTGTGTCAAATGTATTTTAATAGATTTATCAATGAAACATTTTGCATCTAATGTAAAATGCATCGTGAAATAATTGTGCGAACTTTCGATTTGTGTGAACTTAGCGCGATGCGCTGTTGCGTGCAACGCGTGCTGCCTACAGTGAACCGGCGACTTTCACTTGTTCCTCTGCATCGTTTGTTTATATCGTTCACATTTCGTCCGTGCGCACGAAATAAGTCCGACTGCTTATCGCAAATCGAGTTTGAAACACAATACTAAACACAAACAAACGTGCAGAGCCTTCGGAGAGCCCGTCGCGTCGGACAATCGCCGTTTACGCACACGCGATCCGTCCGGAACAGATTGCCCCGCGTGTTATTAGCAGCAAATGCGATAAAATTCGCGATTTTGCTACCGCTTTTCAACTGCGATTCGCGCGTTACACGTGAGCCAAATGCCACGACAATCGCGCGGCGTATGCGTAGTAAATACTAGTGCTTAGAAACATTTTAAACTCGTTAAAGTCGTTTGAAAATAAAAGTATCGAACAATAAAGCGTGTAAGACTGCACTGTTAAACCGCTCAATGTAGCGATATTTATTTAAAATGGATTTGTCATGTAAGTATTTATTCTTATAGTAGTTGCTTTATTGATACTTTGACCTTTTGGAGTAATTATTGCATTTGCTACGAGAATAGTAAGTTATCGGCAGAATGGGAGGGATTTACGGCGATGAAACGACGACAAATCGGTGCAAAAACTCGGAACAATTGGTCTCTAATTTGTCGCGGACGAAAACTATTATCACGTCTAAAACTTGCGTTGATATTAGTTCAAAATCAATATAAGCCGGCTCTGCGCATATATTCTTTGCGCAGATGACCAGGTCAAGTAATATTTCACGAATACTCTTGAATCACTTCGGTTTCCGCCGCCCGAGTGAGAGCTGAGGAAGAGTTGATAGACAAACCATATCTGACCAATAGGATTTGTCTATTTTGAATTCAGTGGCGCACTCTACCGGAGCGTTGCTAAAATTACAGTCTGTCTCACTCGCAGTTTACGGCGTGTGTGTGTCAAACGTCAAAAAACAGTCGCGGAGCGGGTCGTCCCCCAGTCGTTCGTTCGTCGCGTTCGTCGTTTGTTCGACAACGTGAACAAAACGCACCGCTTCGCTGCGGCGCAGTGCGCGTGGATAAAACGGCGAGACGTCTCGCGTTGCTCTTTGCGCCGAGCCGAAACCAGCATCGCCGATCGTCCGCCATCGGCCACTCAGTTGCGGCGAGCGCGGCGCGCACGGGTTCGATAGTATGTGACTCCTTTCGGCGCACGATGATCGCCCCATAGCGAAACGTAGGTGAAGTCGATTGATCGCTGCGACAACGCTCTCGGACGGAATGTTTGCGCAACCACACGCGATCGGGGCGTCGTCGCCGACGGTCGCTGAGGGCGCACGTTTTTCGCTGGTGTTCGCAGGTGATGGAGGATAGCGCGAGCGTGAAATCGAACGAATCGGCGGCCACCAGCGACGAGTTCGACTTCGTCTACGACAAGACCGGCGCGCCGACGTCGTCGGCGAGCAGGACGCCGACGCTGGACGTCGCCGACGGCGACGCCGCGTCGCTGGCGCGCGCCATGACGGAGGTGCTGCGCGAGCACGACGACGCGTGCAAGGTCGGGCAGTCGATGTTCTACGTCTCGCAGGGCGCGTCGCCGACGGAGAAGCAGGACGCCATGAAGCCCGACTACGGCTTCGAGGAGGAGGACGAAGGTATGCGATCGTTCGGCGTCGCGTCGTCGCGCGGTGGTAATCTCGTTCGCTCAGTGTCTGACGTCGATCAAGACTGCACGATCTTCAACGGCATCACGTACCTGGGCGCGGCGAACATTCTCCAGCCCAAGTGCGACGAGGAGATACAACGAAACATCGCCATCCTGAACGAGCAGTCGGCCGAGCACGGCATCAAGGTGTCGGTTTCGGTGCCGTCGTCGTCGCAGGGATTGGTCGTGTAAGTGCACCACCATTATCTCATCTAGTTTCGCTATCTTTGATGCTTCGATGTCTTCCTAGTTTGTACGATGCGTCGACGAACTCGGTCATATCCCGCTACGAGATCCATCGCATCCTCTACTTCTGCGCGGGCATCGTCAGGACGGACGAGGCGAGCTGCTTCGCCTTCACGTGGTCGCACGGCGAGACGCTCGAGGCGACGATCTTCCAGTGCCACGTGTTCCGGTGCGACATCGCCGAGGCGGTGCCGCGCGTGTCGGCGTGCTTCGTGAAGGCGTTCGAGCGCGCCGTCGCCGCCGCCTCCAGGTCGACGACGTCGTCGATCGTCTCCGCGACGGACATGTCGGCGTCGTGCGCGACGCTCTCCGAGGCGCGGCACGTGATGTACGTCTTCGAGGTGAACCTGGAGATCAAGGAGGACGACAGCCGAGTGAGTGCGCGCACATTCCGACCGACCGAGACGCACCACTGACGCGTCGCATGCGCAGGGCTTCGCGACGGTGGCGAAGGATCGCAGCGGCTTCCGGCTGCGCTGCAACGTCGACAAGCAGATCTGCATACACATCAAGCAGGTGTCGGACGAGGGGCCGATCCTGCACGTCGAGCGCTGCTTCGGCGTGCTGCTGGCGCCCGGCCGGCACCTGCGCAGCTCCGACATGCAGCTGCTCGAGATGATCGAGACGTCGGCGCCGACGCACGACAAGAACGCCTGCGCGGTGTCGGCGTGCTGGGACGCGTCGGAGGACGCGTTCGCCGCGCTGAACGTCGAGAGCGCCAAGGACGCCGGCCGGCAGTACATGACGATCGCGATCGATCTGGTCATACGCGGCATACAGGAGCCGGTGCGGTTCCACATCGAGACGCCCTGCAAGGTGTGCAATCAGAACGAGCGCTTCTGGCTGCTGCAGAAGCGCGGCCTCGTCCAGCAGTTCTTCCTCAACCTCAAGGAGGTGCTGATTCGTCGTCACGTCGCGTCGCTTTCATCCTCATGTCATCTCTGTTATGTTTGCGCCGCAGACGATCAACGAGAACGCCGACGTCGTGTACGAGGTGGTCGGCATGGAAACCTCCGGCGAGCTGGACCGCAACCGGCTGAACCTCACGCTGAACCTGTCCGGACTGATCAACTCGCCGAGCATCACGTCGCTGGACACGATGACGCCCAAGGACGAGTACCTATCCGACGGCGACGAGCCGCTGCTCAGCGGCACCGGGCTCGTGTCGAAGGAGTGCCCCGACGACGTGCTCGGTCTGTGGGGCGAGGTGCTCGGCAAGTGGAACGCCGCCGGGCAGCGGCCGAAGCAGCTCGGCGGGCTGGTCAAGCTCGGCGTGCCGGAGGCGCTGCGCGGCACCGTCTGGCAGCGGCTGGCGGCCACCGACGGCAACGCGCCGCTGATGGAGACGTACCGGAAGCTCATCACGAAGGACAGCGCCTGCGAGACGGTCATACAGCGCGACATCGCGCGCACCTTTCCCGCGCACGACTTCTTCAAGCAGGTGGGCGGGCTCGGCCAGGACTCGCTGTACAGGGTCAGCAAGGCGTACGCCGTCTACGACGTCGAGGTGGGCTACTGCCAGGGCCTCAGCTTTCTGGCCGCCACGCTGTTGCTGCATGTGAGTACGCTCGCGCTCGTCTGCGCTTGGGCAGGAGTTCGGTGACGTGTTCGCGCGCTGTGTTGCAGATGCCCGAGGAGGAGGCGTTCTGCGTGCTGGTCAAGCTCATGTACGACTACGGCCTGCGCGACCTGTACAAGGACGGCTTCGACAACTTGTACCTCCGACTGTATCAGCTCAACAAGCTGATGGAGGAGCAGGTGCCGCAGCTGTACAAGCACTTCAACGATCACAACATCGAGACGCACATGTTCGCCTCGCAGTGGTTCCTCACGCTGTTCACGGCGCGCTTTCCGCTCTTCTTCGTCTTTCACATCATCGACGTGTTCCTGCTGCAGGGCGTGGACACGCTGTTTCAAGTCGCGCTCGCGCTGTTGATGGTAACTCTCCGTTGTTGCGTCGCCCGTTCGCCGCTCTGCCATTGCTTTCTGTTTTTTTTTGCCGCACGCAGATGTCGCGCAAGGACCTCGTGTCGCTCGACTTCGAAGGCATACTGAAATACTTCCGCGTCTCGCTGCCGAAAAAGATCCGCAACGAGCAGTTCGCCAAGGATCTGGTCAAGTACGCGTGCGCGTTGAAGGTGAAGAAGTTGAAAAAGTACGAGGCCGAGTTTGTCGCACTGAAAGGTACAAGCATGTTTCATTTGTCCTGATCCCGGCCGGTTCCTCCCGCACGATGCAATACGTTAGGCTAGGCTAGACTAGGCTAGGTTAGGAAAGGCACGTTTCGTTGCTGGCCGCGTTTGCACAATGAGTGTGTATACACCTATCGTAGACAGCTGGGAAAATATCATATTGGATTCAGAGGCAGATAGCATCGAGACGCAGGCGTCGGAGGTGGAGCAGCTGCGTCTGGCGGTCACGCGGCAGGACGACGAGCGGAAGCTGATGCTGGACGAGATCGCGCAGCTGAAGGAGATGCTCAAGCGCGAGGTGGAGCGCGCCGAGGCGGCGCAGGCGGCGAACGCCGCCAGCATCGGCGAGTACAAGCTCGTCCGGCATCGGCTCGACAGCCAGCTGAGCGCCGTCACGGCCGAACTGGACCTGCTCAAGGTAGAAGCGACCGCGGCTTTCGTCGCGCGTTCGTCCGTTCTAGCGATGACGTGCTCTTTCGGTTCGCCAGGCGCAGGTGACCAAGTGCGAGCGCTGCGCGAAGTACGTCGACGGCAAGTGCGCCTCGGAGGCGGGCGACGGCGACAACGTGCCGACGGAGCGCGTGCGAGAGTTGGAGTTTCAGCTCGCCAAGGCGAAGCTGGCGCAGGTCGAGGCCGAGTGCAAGAATCAGGTATAATCAGTTTCAAATTGCGACAACCAACAGATTCATCGAACGAACGACGTTCGAACGTTCGAACATTCCCATTTGAATGTTGGTCGTCTCAATTGGAAGACGAAATCGTACACAGTTTGTCATTCGTTCGCGCGCAGGACTTGACGCATCAACTCCGCTCGACGGAGAACGAACTCAACTCCACCAAGCGGCCGTGGGGCCCGTGGCTGTCCAAGACGCTGACGTCCATCAAGGAGGTGGCGAACAAGAAGGACTTTCCGGCGTTCGCGCAGCCGACGTTCGTCTCGCACGTGAACCAGCCGACGATCGGCAGGCGCGACAGCGCGCCGCACTCGTTCGACGCGCGCTTCGCGCCCGCCATCCTCAAGGATTCCGCCAGCTGCAGCTCGCTGAAGACGCACAACTAACCGGCGAGCGTCTTTCGCGCGTCGGCGGTCGTTTCGAGTCGCCGGACTTATTCTCACCGTACTTAGTGACTTTGCCCGGAGGTCGAGTTCTTCGCGACAAAACAAAAAAAGTAGCTAACTAACTAACAAACGTTCGAAAACTGGATACATTATTATTTCATTTTCATTTGTTTTTTTTTTCTCTCGTCGGGCACGCATTCCAGGTTTTGCTTTCGTCTCGAAATTGTCCGACCCGTGCCATTTTTGCAGTCAGTTTTGCTAGTTTACAGGCGTTTGGGCGGAGCTAACCGTAGCCGATCGAATCATATCTCGATTTTCATACACTTTGAGACACTCTTTAGAGACATATACATATATTTATATACGTGTAAAGTATGTATTTGACCTGAGACGCCGAGGGGTTGAGAGTTTACGTTACGTTCGTCTTCTATCGGTTTAGTAGTGATATATTGTGAGCTTGTCGTGATATAACGCGTTCGTTCTTGAGTTTTATTGTGGATACGCGCGGAGAGGTGCGCTTTATTTATTTCTATGCGCGAGTTTGGCGAGGTTGTGTCGCAAAAGGTTTGGAAAAACAAACAAACTTTCGTGCAGAATAGTGTTATTATTATCATATTAACTGTAACAAAGTATATATTTATTATACTCTAGGGTCCAACAAAATATATTTATTATTGCTTTGAACGCAAGGCAGGCCCAGGAAGAAGCAGCCGCACGAATTTACTAAGAAGTTTTCACAGCCTTGAGAAAAGTCGTGTGATGCGTTAGTCGTATTTTAATGTCGATATATCGACTATTTGTTTGTAGATACAACGAAACAAAAAAGTGAGCACTCCTAGCGGAAGCGACTCGAAATGCCCCCGCCACGACTGTCGGAGTGCGAGCTGAGCGTGTCGGCGAGCTTCTCGACGACGTTGCAGCTGCCGTACGGCTCCTTGACGTGCACCTGGGGGCCGAGCCGCTCGAGCTGGCCGACGACGTCGTCGGCGAACGACGGAGTGTGGTCGTCCTCGAAGCCGACGGTGCCGTCCGGAAAGAGGTCGAAGCGCGGCATCTCGACGCCGGTGGTGGCGTCGTTGCCGGCGAGCAGCAGGCCGGCGAGGACTTGGCTCGCGGCGGCGAGGTCGCGCGCGCCGAGCGTGAGGCGCCGTCCGCAGACGTGCGCGCCGTCGACGACGATGATCGGCACGCGCGCGCACGCGACGCTCGTCGTCGGCGTCCTCACGTCGGCGACGTAGCCGGCGGCGTTGAGCTCGCGCGAGCCGAACGTCTGGTACATGCCCCTGGAACGCGCGTTGCGGGCGGTCAGTCGAGCTATCGGCGAAGCCGGCGCGGGGCGCTGCTTACGTTACCAGCGACACGTACGTGTCGTCCTTGTCGACGACCGCCACGTTGGAGGAGGTGCCCGCGTGGAAGCGCGCGCCGACGTCGAGCTCGTCGTACAGGCGTTTCGTCGTCTCGCCGACGGCGACGTAGTAGTCGACGCCCTGCGCCGCCGCCGCGCCGTCGGTGAGGTTGCGCTCGGCGATGCGCCGCAGGTTCAGCAGGAGCGTTGGCCCGACGGACGGCGCGTTCGGCACGTACAC
>JAODGE020000684.1:0-10199 GCA_027574965.2 Ecitophya simulans
CCCCCCCCCCCCCTACACACACTTACGCACGCAGGCATTCACGCATGCTCAGTGGCACGTTTACTAGAAGCGCATTGTCTTCTAGAAGGACTGAAAAGTGTAGTGCTGTTCTCATATACGTTTTCTTTTTATTACCTGTGGGAGGGGGTTCCCCTCTTGTGTCGTTGCTGCTGTCGTTGCTTGATTCGGTAGGAGGCGTGACATGGTCCTCTTCGCTGGTTCCAGAGCGTCTAACATTATAGTTGCTAGTATGCTATTCTGTTTAAATGTTTCTTTTTTAGTCGCATTGAACGAATTTGCAGCGACCATTACTTTCCGCCACATTTGCAACTGCACTTGGAATGTGTGCGCGTGGACGTGTGACATTACAACTTCACTATTCGCTTGCATACATTACAATTAGAATTTCAGTGCCGCAGACCCAACCTCATGGGCAGCTTGCTTTGCGCGCCCACACGGTCCCTCCATCCCTCATCATCCCTCCTCACGATGGTCGAGAAGTGATTAAACTCCAGTGTTCCTGCCTTTTTTGTACGTTTTGAAGCACTCTCATCCCCTCTTCCATCACATAGCACTTCTCTGTCTTTGCCTCCACTGCTGCTCTTCTGTAGCTCCACTAGACACGCAGACAGCATCTCTATTGCCATCGGCCCAGTGTGTGCTCACACACTCCACTTGCACACACGTGGCCCCCATCCCACCACCAAAGAAAGCCACGCTGCTCATAGACTGTCAGTACAAATACAGACACACACACACACACACACACACACACACACAAGAAGGGAACCACACAGAGGCAAACACGAAGGGGCATTTCATCAACACTGCCAGACATGACGGATTGCTCACAGGTTGCCCAAGCGGTTCTCGCCGCTGGCATGAACCCCTTCGCCACCCTCTCGCTGGCGCCCGGATTGCCACCGGTGACGGAGGCGACGCCGGTGGCTGACGCGCGTCGTCACTACATGCGTCTTGCCGCCCTGATCCACCCAGACAAGCTCAAGAGCACGTTCGACAAGGCAACGGAGGCATTCCAGTCGCTCGTACACGCCTTCGAGTGCTTTGCAGATCCCGCAGCCAGGAGGGAGGCGGCCCGCAAGTACGGTGGCGGTGGAATGAAACGCTCAAAGCCCTCCCCAAGAGATGAGCAGAAGAGCAGGAAAGCGGGCAGGGCTGCCAAGACGAAGGCAAAGAAGCGTACGCGGCTCGAGGATGATTCGTCCGCCGGCGACGACGCCTCCGGTGGTGAGTCTGATGACCGCGATGAGGACGATGGCAATTCTGAGAGCGGCAATGACTGGGACGGCTTCCTCGCGAAGGATGTGGAGCCGACCGTATCCAACAATCGTACTCCCATCGGGGAGCCACGCACGGGCTATGCCTACAGGGAAACCACGATTGGCTGCCCGAACTGCCGCTCACTCTGGGAGCCCGACTCCAAGCCCCAGTACTCCCTCTTCATGGGGAGGTGGGGCAAAAAGGTTCACTGCCAGCTGTGCCTCTTCGCCTTTGGCTGTGCCACAGCCATTCATGCGTGCCCGCACTGCTCTGCCGCCTTCAGCTACGACTCCTCCATGTATGATACGATGGAGAACTGCGCCAAGTGCAAGGGCGTCTTTGGATTCCCATACTACCCAGTCAATGCCCGTCTTGTTGACCTCGTGAGGCTTGAGGAGTGGCGCGAGCGGAAGGAGCGCGAAAAGACGAAGGAGCGAGAGGCGCGCGCAGCAGCGCGGCGCGGCGATGTCCAGAAGGGCTCTGTCGGGGCTGTAGAGGAGAAGGTACAGATGCTCCTGGGAACCTGCGTCATGGACGATGAATGCCCGCTGTGCCACCAGCGCGTGAAGAGCAAGCACAAGCAGCACATGACGGAGTGCATGAGCCGCTCTTCGGAGGAGCGCCAAGCGCACAAGTCCACAGTGGCTGCCGTTGCCAAGTCGGCCCCCGTCAAGAAACCAACTCCGAAGAAACCTGCTGCAAAGAAACCAACGGCAAAGAAAGCTCCAGCAAAGAAGATTGCGAAGCGTCGCCACCGTGGGTCGAGTGACTCTGAAGACGACTTGGAGGACGACGAAAGCGAGTCTGAGTTTTCGGAGAGCGAATCAGAGCCGTCTGAATCCTTCTCAGATAGCGACGATGGTGACGATGACGACGAGAGCGATTAGGGCTGGAGGAATTATCAGCAGTGCTTTGTGCGCCATGACTGCTGCACTGCCACACGGTGAGTGCGAGAAGCTGCACACTAACAGCCCCTGTGACGTCTGCCTTTTCTCTCCCCTTTGATCGTGCGTGGATTGATGTGCTTTGGCGATCATGACGAATTGGCTGCTCCCGCTTATTCTACTTCCTTCGTAGTGACGTACTTTTTTCCTTTTGGCCCATCGGAGATCTGAGGTGCGAATGCTGTTCCTGCCGACGGTGCTCTGCGTGTGTGTGCAGAAGGCGGCCGCTACAGTCGCCCCGTTCTCAATGGTGGCCAGTATTACGGTATTGTTTTTTTAATTACCTTCTTTGCGTCGTATTATCATACAAAGGAACTTACAAACACACACACACACACACACACACACACACAAGTATACATATATAACGTCCGCATATCAGTGCGCTGGCGGTGCTCTTGAACACTAACTTCTAAGTCGTTTACCCTACTGTTCAATATAGATGCTATACCACCAGTATCCATGGTGGGTCATTGTGCTGCGGTGCATTTGTTATATATACATATATATATATGTATATTTGGTGCTGATACTATGAAAACAGAGTCTGAATGCAGTTGCACAGCTGCAATAAAAAATGGTTGGGGATGGGGAGATGAATGGTGCTTCAGTAGCATACAAATGTACTGACTTTAACATCGACGATGTCCCCTCCCCCCCTCCCCCGCGCGCACATGAAAAGAACGAAAAGAAAGGCTGAACTCTCTCCCAAAGCAAGCACACACTCCTGTGAATGTCGGCTGATGCAGTGCACTGCATTACTTCATGAACGCTGCTCCCTCATTTCTTATCATGAGTTTACATCAACTCACATCGTTAAGACCAACTCCGAGCGTTAGGGCTCTGAAGACACACACACACACACACACACACACGTAGATACAGTGAGACGTACAGACTGCAACTGCGTCTACTCTGCAGCATTACTTCAATAGTAAAGCGCCCCTCCTCCTAGAATCATTGTTGTTGCTCTAATGGCGCAGGTGGATGCGGTCGCAGGTGCAGAGGTGATTGGTGATGCCACGCCAGCCTTATCTACAGTGGGGAGGATCACGCATATGCTAAATGTAGAAAGGGGCAACCCTGAAGTGACACCACCGAACTGGGAGCCACTCCCGTCCAGCTCCTTGTTTGACGCGGATGGTCTCCCCCGGCCGGACGTGGTGCGGGATCATTTCAAGAAGGAGGGCCTCTTGAGCGAAGCGGACGCGCTGGAGATCATCACTCGCTGTGCGTTGATCTGGAAGGACGAGCCTAACGTCATCCAGCTCGAGGACCCTGTGTCGATATGCGGTGACATCCACGGCCAGTTTTACGACCTCCTTGTCCTTCTTGAGATTGGTGGGGATCCGAAAACTAACAAGTACATCTTCCTCGGAGACTACGTGGACCGAGGCTGCTTTGGCATGGAGGTGATCCTGCTGCTCATGTGTTACAAGGTGCGCTACCCAACCACCATGATTATGCTCCGTGGCAACCACGAAAGCCGTCACCTCACCGCCTACTTCAACTTTAAGCGGGAGGTGCAGTACAAATACTCCCTTGCTGTCTACAACACTATGATGTCGGCCTTCGACTGCCTTCCGCTGGCCTGCATCCTGAATAACCGATTTCTTTGCGTCCACGGCGGTCTCTCACCAGGACTGAGGTTGGTGGCCGACATCAACGCAATCCACCGCTTTCGTGAGCCACCATCCTCAGGCCCCATGTGCGATCTCCTCTGGGCCGACCCGATGGACGAGCGCGAGGCGGGGTCCAACTCCCAGCAGCTCTTCGTCCCGAACACCACACGGGGGTGCTCCTACGTGTACGGCTACGCCGCTACGCAGCGCTTTCTAGACGACAACGGACTGACCACCATCATCCGCGGTCACGAGGCGCAGGACGAGGGCTACCATCTTTATCGAAAGGGAGCCAACGGCTTCCCCACTGTCATCTGCGTGTTCTCAGCACCGAACTACTGCGACACATACGACAACCGCGCGGCAATTGTAATGCTCAACAAGAGCCTCTTGAATATTCGGCAGTTCTGCAGCAGTGCGCATCCGTACTACCTGCCCAATCTAATGAATGCCTTTGCGTGGTCATTGCCGTTTGTGGCTGAGAAATTGCTGGACATGTGGTCCAGCGTACTAAACGTCGTGGACTGGGAGGACGACAAGGTCGCGATTGGGACGAGTGAAGGGGATGACCAGCAACCGGAGAGCGTTTTGATACAGCGCGGTGAGAACATTCGTAAGAAGGTGGCTCAGCTCTCAGCGCTCTCACAGCAGGCGCACAGCTTGTGTGGCCTTACAGGCCCACCACGGTCACCCCTGCCGCCACCAGATATAATGTCATCCGTCCAGCATAGCGAATCGTCAATGCTGCGACCACGCAGCCCACTACTCTCTGGAGATGTCATTGGGCGACTGGATCCGGTCAGCAACCTGCAACGGGCCTTGGCGGCTGAGAAAGAGGCGGAGTGAAGCAACGTTTGTCGACTCATGGGCAAAGCGGTCACCAGTTCAGTTTTGGATGCACCATCTACCGATACATGGTGCTCATTCACTTTCCCATTCTCATCACCTGAAACGAAATGGACTACAAAAAAGAAGGGAGAATGGAGCGAGGTGGCTTAAAAAATACACGAAAAAGAGGATGGGAATGGCATTTCGTGGAGCACCCCACATGTCTGACAAGCAGCCGCTGCTACTATTGGTGACGGTGAGGGTTAGGGCGCCTTCTCTTGAGCCCTCTCTTTGTCCCTTCTTGCTCTCCTCTCTTATTTCTTCTCTATCTCTCGCAGATCATGCTTGGCGACGAACTCTTTCCTCTATCTTAGAAACGTTATCGTTTATGCATGTGCGCGTGGGCAGGTCTGTGCTCGGGTGCCGGGCGACTGTCCATCGAAGAGATCATTACTGCTTCACGAGGGACCTTCGGGCGTATTTCTCAAAAGAAAATCGCTAGACAGGAACATAGGGCTGAGTGGAGCATCCCACCCTGGATTGTGTGAGCATGTCTTCACAAGGAGGGGGGGGGGGGCATGCTTGGTAATGGGGAGGCGACGTGGCATGAGATTGCCATCACCGAGGCCAATTTCTCCTCCCGCAGAATTCACTCATCGCATCGTACACTGACTTTAAGCATGTAGTGCCTATCTATCGCTTTTCTTCTTCACCGTCGTATTCTCTCTGTGTTTGTGCCTGTGGTAACGATATCGTCATCGTTGCACAAAAAACAACACACTGTAGTTTACTAATAGGAACAGAATCACTGATTGAAAAGGCACGCGCGGGTGGGCCGGGTGGTGTTTGTACCGCTTGATCAGGCGCGAGCTCTGCTGTACATACACGCATAACACACAGGGGCGTTGTATGGGGTGACAAGCGTGAGAGTGTTGTCCTCTAACTGGCAGGTGCACCGCAACGACTAATTCTAAGCACCGAATAGTTCCACTGAAACACACTCATACGCCTATATATACCGACTGAAAGAGCAAGGAGGGAGGCTAGGGCGGTGTTGTATGATGGCGAAGCGTGGCGCCACAGAGAGCGTGCGTAAGGCTCTCCGGCGCCAAGCGCAGATCAGGACTATGCAGAGGGAGCAGGTAGAAGAGCGACAAGTCTCAACTGCTTCCACCGCCGCTTCCTTGCACTCAGGTGGTTGGGATGCTCAGGGCGGAGCTCCAGTAGCGTCGGAGACCGCTAGGCTGTGCTCTTCAGCGGGCTCGTCAGCTCTACAGCCGAAGGTGTCTCGGACTGTGCAGGAGGCGTTGCTGGAGAGACACCGTGGCGTGGAGGGTACGGTGCGGCGACAGCTCCAGCAATCATTGCGGGCTTCGGCGTCTTCGAAGGAGGTGATGCAGTGCTACTTGACAGTGGCGCGCGCCTCCACGGATGGCGTAGCATGCAGCTCCGACACTCTCAAGACGCTCTCCTCGGTACTTGTAAAACACCGCGCAGCTTCGCTCATGGGCTTGTCTGCCTTTAACGCGGCGCTGGCCGACACTGCAGCTGGCGGCGAGGAGCGCTGGGCCGGCGTGGATGCGGAGGAGGAGCGTGCCTTTGCACTGTATCAATGCGGCCGCCTGGAGCGGTACGAGGAGAAGGGGAGCACGTTCAGCACGACGCTGGGTATGACGGTGGAGGGCACTGACAATGAGTTTGTGGCTCTGGTGGAATATCAGATGCGCAAGCACAGCTCCGAGCAGACGGCTCTCCCGCCGTCCAGCGATGTCCTTGGGGACTTAATGCACTTGGATGTTTCGTGGACCGCGGCGCTGAATCTTTATCGCTACGCGAAGGAGCTGCGCGGTGTCGATGCACCTGTGGAACTGTGCGACCGTCTGACCGGGCTCATGACGGGGTACCGGTCCAATGGGATGGGCTCGCGGCCGTGGCGGCTGGCGTTGGAGTTGTATGGAGCGGTGCTTCAGTCTGGGTACAGCGACACCCTCACCACCCACACACACGCACTGGACAGCCTGTGGCGCAGCGCGGACGGCTTTCACAAGCTGCATGGCAGCCACACCCTCTCTTCCACCGAACGAGAGGCCATTTTGAGGCGAGTCCAAGACATTAAGGCGCGCGTGGATGCGGCACCACATCTCCGTGTGGCCGGGGATGAGGGATGTGCATATGTGGAGGGCCTCGTGAAGGCTGTGGCCTCAGCAGGGAGCTGGGAGTCCGCCATCGGGCTCCTCGCAGACATGGATAACACGCCTGAGGACACGTCGCATCGACTGCTGGTGCCAACCGCCGAGAGCTACAGCTTTGTAATCGCGGCGTGTAACGTGGCAGGCAACGCCACCCACGCTGCCGCGTTGAGGGACATGATGTTTGCGCAGCAGTACACGCTGCGGAGCCTGCACAGTGAGGCGCTGTTGGTGTATCTACAGTCACTCCGTGCTGTTGTGCGCGTGCACCCACGCGTTGGAGCGGAGGTGGAGGCACTTGTGATGGACGCAAAAGGGCTTGACCGGCCCTGCGCTGCGGCGTGTCTGCAGCTACTCGTGAGCCGCTCGGTGACCACACAGACCCCAAAGTGGCAGTTGGCGACCGCACTTTTTTCCTATTACGACAGCAATGTGTGGCTCCAGGAGGCACTGCCGCGGAAGATCGAATTGCAAACTGTGCTGCGCTGCTGCTATGTCATCAGCCAGTACGAGAGGGGGGGCATGTCGCTTATGCGCGCCGTGCGCAGCCGGCTGGGGAGTGTGTTTGGGCCAGGCTCTGCGGAGTTGGAGTGGCTTGAAGACGCGGAGGTGCACTCTCTCCAGAGCTGCAGTGACTGGGTGGCTGCGCTACGTGTGTACGATCGCCAGGTGGTCTCGCGACCGCTTGATCGAGTGAAGTACTTGCCTCTTCCCGTGCGTCAGGTGCGCCGGATGCTTACGTACGTACTGCTGCGTTCGTGCAGGGCCGCCAGTGAGGCACAGGCGGAATCCGGCTTCCTCCTCGAGGACGACGCACAGGAGGAGAACAAGGAGAGCGTGCTGGGGCTCACCAGCCGGGCGCTCGCCATCGCAAGGGATGTGTACCGCGACGAGTGCGGTGACTGTGGCGGCATTTCCTGCGGTATACCACACGAGGTGGTGGCTGAGTTTCTGTTGTTGCAATCCATCCATTCCAGCGGCTCGGCTGCCAAGGCGCTGGCTGTAAGAGCGATGCGGGAGCTCGCACAGGGGCCCTCGGATGCCGTGTCACCACATATGATTGATCTCGTCTCTCGGGCACTGAGTCTCACCACAACGCACGTTGAGGCTGCACTCTTGGATGGCCACGCCAGACTACGCGGCACCGCACTTGCGCCAATGAAGCCCAGACTCCGCTCCCCCGCCAGCGCATTGGAGCGCGTCTATATGTGATCTACATTCACACACAGGACTTTTGAGTCACGAAGCTAACCCGCCACATGTGTATGGCGCGGGTGAGAGTAAGAGGAGATGGGTACTGCCATCGTCCTTGAGCGTGTGTGTGCGTGTGTGCGTGTGTGCGTGTATGTTTTGACTTTATCATCACAGTATTATATGCCTCTCTTCCTCCTGCACTCGCAGCACCAGGCCCAAGGAGTGCGAGTCCTCACCAGATGAGACGAGAGGCTATGGAGACCGCAAGGACAACTTCGCCTGCTACAGCGCGGCGCACCCGCCATTATTAGTCGACTATATTGTTATATCGTTTTTTCTGTATCTTACCCTTTCTCTCTCCCCCCCTCTGCTGACGGCCCACCGTTGCCGGTCGCCGTGGCGCTCCACACATAAATACAATGCACACACACACACGCCGCAGTTGGTGTCAGTAGTCCCAGGCGGGATGGGCCAATGCGCACCATCGAAGAGTGGAGACGTGAAGGGAGCGCGAGCGGCGGGACAGGCGGTGGTGGTTCTCCCCATGGAGTACGAGTACCTGGGCAGGTGCTGGCTCCTCGCGGCGTCGAGTCAGTCCTTCAGCCCGAGCCGCTGGTTTCCACTCTCTGAGAGAACCATAACGGGGATGCGACCACGGATACAGCGGGCGTTCGCGATTTCAAGCGCTACTCTATCGCCATCGCAGCGTGGAAAGAACGCATTCCTTCGAGGGTACGGCGTCAACGTGCATTCCGGTGTCACTGTGAGCGAGTTCACCAGCGTCACAGTGGCGTGCTATGAGCTGACTACACTGAGATCCTCCAAAAGCCTGGCCATCGGGGGAATCAGTGTAGAGGTTAGCGATATCCCCGAGTGTGGTAATGCCGGAACGGAGATGGTGATCATTGCTGTGGTCAAGCGGTGTGAAGTTGAGATGGAACCCACACAGCATCTATCTCGTCACTACACGCGCTACCCCATCCCCCTGCTCCTCGACGAGGTCGCTGCTCGGGCTCAGTATGGTGAAGGGTGCATCACTGCCATTCAGTACGGTGGCTACTTCATCGCGACCGCCGCATCGGACGTGAGGGAGGCGGTGGTGGGCCACATCCGCGAGACGGTGCGGCGGAAAAAGATGAATCGTGTTTCGGTTAATGGTATACGATGCAGCATTGGGGAGACATCCGGTTCAGCGAATGGCGGGCCCATTAATAGTTCAGCGGTTGCCGGTAACAGTGACAATACAATGGTGAGTGTGGTGACGTGTAATGTAGGCACCCCTTCTGCACAGCACTCAGCAATGCATAAAGTTGCAGTGGCTAACTCCACGGATGCAGACGCTCGATATGTCTCCAGTGCAATCCCCACACGTCTGCTTGCGGAGAGCATCGTTGAGGTCTACGATACCCCAGCACTTTGGGTGCCGGTGAGTCTCTTTCTTCAGCGCTACGAAGCGATTGGTGATTGCCTTCTGCGAAGTTAGCTGATATTGTTTAGTTTGTGCACGTTTCGGGTTTTATTGTTGTTGTCCCTTGTGCCCATAGCAGGCGGGGGAGGGGATGTGCACAAGGCTCACAGGAGTGCACTTCCCGGTGAGTTCTTTGGCTTTTCTTTTTGCTTTGCGCTGCTCACATTGACACAAATTAAGATATCATATTAAAAAAAAACTATCGAAGGGGTACTGCGTTCGGATGTATCGCTGCGTGCTGGTCCTCTCACTTGAGATTTTATGTAACGACGCCTCACAGGGCAGATGCATCGAAAACGCACACATGCATATGCACTCACCTATTGAAATGCTGTCAGAACGGCAGGTGAATTTATCTTTTTTTCTAAAAATTTCACGTTCCCATCGCTACACTACTCCATGAAATATACACTACTGCCGCAAGAATCAATACTTATAGCTGTTTTTATTAATTGTCATCGTCGAAGGGGAATAAACACTTCAATTTCCATTCTTGCTATCATGAAGAACCAGCCTGGACCAGGATTTCAGGGATCCATCAAGGCGAACAACGCCATCCAGGTGGAGTTCCCACGCAGCCGCATCACAGCGGAGAACTACGACAAGGACGAGTACCTTCTCAACCAACTTCATGGCGTGAATGACAATCCCTCTGAGGATGGCCTGCCGCTGC
>JAODGE020000699.1:0-24531 GCA_027574965.2 Ecitophya simulans
GAATTGAACGTAGATTCGAATGGTACTAAGCAATTTTGTCTAGAGTTAATATTAGTTGAGATAATGTTTCGCTAATTTAACATTGCAATCGATTTTTGGCAAATGTGAGAAGAGGTACCTCTTCTCACATTTTCAAAAATTTGCAAAATATGAAAATCCAATTAAACCAGCTTAATCGACGCAGAATTGAACGTAGATTCGAATGGCACTAACCAAGGTTCACTCATTATCTGAAATTTAATTCTCACAGCATGTAACTCTTTTACTCTAGTTTAGATACCTAGGAATGCAGACAAATCAAATTTTCAATAATATTACAGGCAACAAAAGCAGGCGAAAACTAAAACTAAACCACCCGAACGAAAAAGATCCGAGAACATAAATTTTTAGAATCAACACTAAATCCACAGTGAGCACCCATACGAATGCAACTGAAAAATCATTTCTCCAGATTCAGCCAACCCTCACTTTTTGATTACTAACACTTTAGAATATTTTCGAGAAGAAAAAATAAAGGTAATTTGAATACTGACATCAAGAAATGACATATCTATTTGAAGGTCAACTTAAAGTCGAGCGTAAAAAAAATCAGCAAAACAAGTGAAAGTCGCGGGAACGTTGAATGTCGATTGATTCGGTTGAATTGCTGGGACTCTGGGAGCGGCCGTAGGAATGATGTCCGGCGCAGATGTGTCTTCGGCCGCTTTTCGTAACATCACGTAAATCGTAATTTTAGGTCGCATAACCGGTATGCTTGTTCCGCTCTGCCCGCGCCTAACTTTTCCAGATCAACACAGCCAATTGGCCCACCTGGCATGGTCGTATCAAAATTAGAAAGTGCTTTCTACACGCGCCACGGCCATCATACGGTAGTTAGCGAACGTGCCATGTGATACAAAGCCGCATGTTCCCTCTGCTCTGCTAAAAAACGCCATCAGACTGCACACCCAGTATTACCAGCGCGGTTGCGATGACGACCTCGTCGAAAACCCAACAGAACCACGCGAAAAACACAATCGGTGCCACAGAGAAAGTGAACAAAACAGTATACATCGTGTTTGTTTCACTGCTCTTGGATTTGTTAGCGTTTACAATGATATTGCCACTCTTACCTTCACTGCTGGACCATTACAAAGCAAATGATTCTCTTGGCTTGTATTCCTGGCTCTCTGGGAATGTAAAAAATTTCCAGGAGTTGGTTGGCGCACCAGACAAATACACTTCTGTCCTTTTCGGTGGGTTTCTGGGAAGTATGTTTAGTTTCTTACAATTTCTCACTTCTCCGATCATTGGTGGAGTTTCCGATGTATTGGGCAGGAAAAACGTTATGATTGGATGTCTGGTAGGTACATTTTCAATTGTCCATAAGATTATTTGAAGTAACTAATGCAAATGTAAACATTTACAGGTAGGCATTGCTTCATCGTATATTCTTTGGGCATTGTCGAATAACTTTGCACTCTTTATTCTTGCAAGATTCATTGGTGGATTGAGCAAGGGTAATGTTTCATTGAGTATGGCTATAATCACGGACGTTTCGTCGATGAAAACACGAGGAATTGGAATGGTTGGTTAAGTTTTAATTGACTTTTGTCATCTATTCAAAAATCCATACCAATTTGTTATTCTAGGCACTTGTGGGCATTGCATTTTCACTAGGATTCATTATCGGTCCATTAATAGGCGCAGGATTCGCCGTTTGGGCTAAAACAAAGACGGGAAACTGGTTTGTTGTTCCAGCAATGTTCGCAATCTTCCTTGCAGTGGCGGATTTGGTGTTTTTCGTATATTTCTTCGAGGAAAGCCTTCCAAAGGTGAGAAATCAACACAGCAAAATTACGAAAACGTCCGAAGTTGTGATATGAATAATTTCTTTCTTAATTCAAAGGAAAAGCGAGCGAAGTCCTTATGGAAATCCCTCGACAATGCCAAAGCCCTGCTGGACATTCGCGAAATCTTTCGCTTCTCCACCGTCACGGACCTCAAGCCCTCGGACAAGAAGCAGCTCTGCACGATCGGCCAAGTCTACTTCGTGTACCTGCTCATATACAGCGGGCTCGAGTTCACGCTGACGTTCCTCACGCATCACGTCTTCCACTACACCAGCATGCAGCAAGGCTGGATGTTCTTCTTCGTCGGCATCGTCATGGCGTTGATGCAGGGCGGCTACACGCGCCGCCTCCGACCCGAAAAGAATCGCGCCGCCGCCGTCCGCGGCCTGTGGATCATCATACCGAGCTACGTGTTGGTCGGAGTCGCGACTAACGTCTACGTGCTGTATTTGGGACTGTTGTTATACGCCGTTTGTAAGTAGAAACCGATAAGGGACGGACGTTGAGTGCGCGTTAATAAACGAATTGCACTTGCAGCGACGGCGATGGTCGTGCCGTGCATGACGACGATGGCGTCGGAATTCGGCGCGCCGCAACAAAAGGGCACCGTCATGGGCATCTTCCGGTCGTTGGGCGCGCTCGCACGCGCTTCGGGGCCGATTTTCGCCAGCGTCGCGTTTTGGTGCGTCGGCGCCAGAATCACGTACCTCACCGGCTCAATTTTTCTCCTATGGCCGGTACTCAAATTGAAAGCGAGCATTTAGTTTGCACGACAGCATTATTATTAATAGAGAGCATGACAATTGAAAGCAGAACACAATGCGATGGATTCGCAACATGACACAATGAATGCCAATTTTAACATACCAGTAACAGTATAATGCATAAAGTATTCATAGGAAAGCAAACAAACATACGTAGAAAACGCGTCGAAACCAACGCTAAAATCGGCGTACGAATGAGTCAACTCTCTGTGAACTGTGATATTTGGTATTCTGTACACTTTGGTGAACCTAGCTAATAACATTTGAAATCACTTACCAACTTTTGGAGTTATCCATGACCAATGTCATCACGCCAAACGCATTTGTACTCTATAGCGGCCAAACAGGCGTTTCGTCTAAAAGCAAATCCGCAATTTATGAAAATGTAATTTATTGTAACTTTATACAAAAGGCTCTTCAAAAATCCTGTCTTTTCACTCCTCGCCTCCCATCGGATATTAAGTTATAACTTGCGGTTGAACAAACGTTCCGTACGACTGAAACGAGATCTTACTTGCGGTGCCGCTCACGAGACTACGACTTGAACTTGACCAGCGGGATGTTCTTCGTCTGAAGACACTTGTCGCACACCCATTCCGCGAACACTTCGGAGAGCAGCATGTTAAAGGCAGCTTCGGTTAATCCCACGCATCCCCTGCGAAGCAAAGCATAGCGTTACACTCAATCTACGGCGGGTTCAATACAATTTGTTGCGAATGTCGTTGAAAATGAAAACGACTGCCTTGAAGATGATTAGTCACGATGCAAAACTCACACGAGAGAACACAATTACACAGACGAATGCTTTACATCTAATGATTTTACCGAGATCGCTCGATGATTTCCTCGTCATTGGTGCGCCATTGTTTCGCCGATCGACAAAAGTTGAATTAATCCAATTATTTATTAGGTAATAACTTTATACAAAGGCTGTAAACACCATTCGCAACCGAAATCGTCCCCTCAATTCCGCGCCCCGTACGTTCTAACTTCTCAATAACTAATTTAAATCGAGTTCAACATCAGCTCGTGTGACCACTCGCATTATTATCACCGGCATTGCTGCGTCTCACGAGAAATAAGGCGTTCGTTTCGTTCGCGTTGCACCAATTCAGTTCCAACGAATGACGATGGCAGTGCACGTGCACAACAAGCGTTTTGTTCGATCGCAATCTCGCTTCGACATTGAAGCCGCTTACCGTCCAACGGCAATAAGGCTTTCTATCAAGTATATTCGCATTTATTATGTACACTCCGGTTAAAAACGTTTGTACCAGTTTCACAATAAGTTTTAATGCCATTTCGATGCATATGACTCGCAAATGACTCACAACCGGCAAATTTTGGTCCACAGCGCTGTTTGTCGAAACGAATAACGCGCGTCCGCGCGTAAAACTTACTCGGAAGCTAATGAACCGGTTAAACGGAAAATCCCAACCAATTTAGTACATCGTGTCGTCCGATTTCTCGTCTCGTAGCATTAAGATTAAAATTCAGTCTTTTGAATTACTCCATTTAAACGGCGATTATAGCGTAGATTGTTGAACGTTCATCTCTCTGCGAATGTCGCCAGCGTATTCGAGCGGCGCATGCTCCGTCCGACCTAAGTAACGTGTAACTCTATGCCTAGCGCTAGCGTGCGTATTATCTTACAATGAATTAGTTTAACGAATTATTATGGCTTGAATTTAACTAGCGGTATGGTCTTCGAGTTGAGACACTTGTCGCACACCCACTCCGCGTACACCTCGTTCGTCAACATCGAAAAGGCCGCTTCCGTTAATCCCGTGCAAGCTCTACAAAAACAAAACAAAAGTCGTTTTAATCGTCGGCGAGAACTTGCCATTCTGAGAATCTTGTGCGTTTCAGTGAGGTCGTGTAAAATAAAACATAAGCTCGCCGACCAGTTGCAGGGAGTTTGAAAGCGTCAAGCTGGTCGTGTGACTCACCTGTGGAACCAAAAATTGCATCCACTTTCACATAATATTGCTTGATCATTGTCGTGAACTTCTTTATGGCATACGCCGCATGGATAAATCGGCGGGGCGTTAGGATTTTGCGAGTTAAATACCTGCAACAATCGAATCATTTATTTAAACAATCTACCATTAAATCAAATTGTGCTCGCGAAAACTCACCATAGGTTGATCTGCAGGATAAACTTTGCCCGCAGTCACTGGCATAGGTTTCTGATACATATTGGTCATAGGCATCATAAAGTTGTTATTCATCGGACCTTCAACACAGGAAAACAACATGATCCATCGCAAGTGTTAAGGACATGGTTACGTACCATTCCCTGAATTGTGGTTCATATTGCAGGGATTGGGCGGCCCGCCCATAGGATTATTCATGTTGCCCGGACCCATGCCGTTCATCTGGTTGCCCATCGGCGAGGACATGCCGTTCATGGCTCCCGGCGGTCCCGAGCCGGGTCCCGGCCCCGGTCCGGGACCGTTCCCTGGGCCGTTCATCGGGCTGTTCATCGGACCGTTCATGGGATTGTGCGGGCTGTTCATGGGACCGCCCATCGGGCCGCCGTTGTTCATCGGACCGCCCATGGGGGACATCATTGGCCCGTTGATCGGACCGTTGCCCTGCATAGGGCCGGGCATTCCGGGAGACGGTCCCATGTTTCCCAGCGGGCTCTGCATTGGTCCTGGAAGTTGGCGCGGACGATTAATTTTCGTCGGCTTGGAGCGTAGACGAGAGTTACCTGGGATGGGACCGTGCATGGGACCCGGTCCATTGGGACTGGCTATCATCTGCGGCCCCATTGGGCCATTCATGGGTGGCCCATTCATCCTCGGAGGACCATTCATCATCATACCGTGTCCGTGCATGTTGGGCATTGGTGGACCACCTACAGCAGCAGAACTCGTTTGTTGTGATCTCAAGTATAACAGAAATGTCGGCTGAAATTACCCATGGGACGGCACATGTTCATGTGGTACATGTCCATCGGCTTGCCAGGCGGCATGCCCATGGGATTGGGATTGCGCACCATGCTCATGCTCATGCTGCTCGGGCAATCGTCGAAGGGGTTGGAGGCGACGATGGTGTCGCCGTAGCCCGATAGTGGCGGTGGTAGAAGGTCCTGCACGTTTGTCGGCGGCGGCGGCGGCGCGCTAGCTTGGCCATTCTTGCGGCGCTTCTTCGGATTCGACGCGCCGCCGGCGGAGATGTCCGCGCCGCCCGCGTTCGGTACATTCAATCTGTACGGCGGCATGTGATTCATGTCTCAGCAGTGTTGGATCGAGGCACGCGCACTGTGTGTGTCCATCTTTCGCACGCGCGATGTCGGCGCACGAGCCGACCGAAGCGACCGGGCTCACGCGCTCGCTGGCCGCTCTGCGGCTGGCTCGAACGCCGGGGGCTCGCGTCGCCCTCACCGACGCCGCGGGCGGCTGACTAAAGCGCGCGCTGGCTGGCTTCCAGCGTCGTCCATAACGCGGCGGCGGGCGATACCATAACAAACAATGGCAGCGGCCGCGACGACGGCGGAATCGGTGGCGAGTGGCGAATCAACTCGCCCGCAGCAGCGCACCGCACAAGGCGAGAGGGAGTGAAGCAGACGAGGCAGGCTGAATGAGACGAATGCGACCGAAACAGCACGGCAGCAACAGCGCAAGATTGCGTTGTGGCCAATGTCGAATCTTTAAATTATGAATCGTGCCGGCAGATGGCGCTGCGTGTTTTAATACGCAACGAATTAATTTTTAAATGTTCAATCTTTTCAATATTAATAAACGCGTTAAAATTTTGCAAAACAATATTGGAAAATTCAAAACATCTTAAAAATTATTTGCACTTTAGCAAAATTAATTTTTCCAATCGTCGATTATTACTTCATAGATAAAATAAAACAAACAACGCGCTAAATGATAAGATAATTCTAAAAGTGCTAAAAGTTATGCCAAACTGTTTTATTACTAATTGTTTCATTGTTTATTAAGTGCATAATGACGCCATATTATACTGTTGGCTGTGCTACGAATAAAGATCAATTCAATAATGACGCCATATTGTACTCACAATCGTCGATTCTGCCGATGCGCACAATTCTCTAATGTTTTTATCGACTGTAATATCGCGCGATGTGTGCTTTGTGCTGATTATTTGCACTCCCCGCCGTCGCTGCGACCACCTGCGCCCCTCCCCGCTCCCTTGCGGTTAGCACATTCATTCGGTTCGTTCGGCAAACGTCGCGACTTTGCGCTCGGGCGCTTCGACTTCGACCACTTCTCCGATATCTTGTCAAAACTGCCGCGCGCCGCGATTGGTCGTTCGCGACACGCCAGCGCCACGAGCGGGTAGTTCGACCAATCGACCGCACCCGAGCGCGATCGTGCGCCGAACGGTGATCCATATCTCGGCGCTCTCGGCCTCTCGACCGTACGTTGCCGTGGGCTGGTTGCGCGGTTGCAGGTTGCGCCGACTTCAATCACGAAAATCTCGCTGAAACGGCTGAATGCCAGCGCGCAATCGGCGCATTTCGGTACGCTCGCATCGCCATCGAACGAGAACGCCTGTGCGCGCATCGCCGGAGTGATTGATCGGCTTGGCGAGGGCGTGCGACACCAGCAATGAAAATGGAGTGGACGCCGCAGCAAGACGGTCTGCGCGAGATCTTAACCTTGTTGAAGGAATCGCAATCGCCGGACACGGCCACACAGCTCGCCGTGCAGCAAGTATCCTTTTTATCGAGCATCTGCCGCCCAGCGTCAGGCGATCTCGTCCGAGAACCGCCTCAGCATCGGCGCAAAAGTAGGTCTAATCGCCGGACCTCTTTTTGCTTGGCACGCTCGCGTACGCCTAACGTTTAACAACATCTTATTGTGCACGACAAACGTTCCTTAACGTGCCGTCCAGAAACTGGAATTGTTGAACAAATATCCCGACTTCAATAGCTATCTGATGTTTGTGCTCACCAAGATGGTCGGTGAAGACGAACCCACCAGATCCTTGAGCGGGCTGATCCTGAAGAACAACATGAAGTCGCACTACAGCCAGTTGCTGCCCAACGTGACAACTTTCATCAAGCAGGAATGTCTGCAGGCCATAGGAGATCCGTCTCCGCTGATCCGCGCCACGGTCGGCATCCTCATCACGACGATCACGAGCAAGGGAGAGTTGAGTTCGTGGCCCGAGCTGCTTCCGGCGCTCTGCACGATGCTCAACTCGGAGGACTACAACGTCTGCGAGGGCGCGTTCGGCGCCTTGCACAAAATCTGCGAGGATTCCGCCGAGGCGCTCGACGCGGACACGACGAGCAGACCTTTGGACGTCTTGATACCGAAATTCCTGCATTTCTTCAAGCACTCCAGCCCGAAGATACGCTCGTACGCCATTGGATGCGTCAACCAGTTCATCATTCAACGGTCGCAGGCTCTGATGATGAATATTGAGCCTTTCCTTACCGTGAGTGCAATTCGGATCGTTGCGGCTTGATGCCGAATTTATGTGCAAACGCTGCTCCTTCCGTCCACAGAATCTGTTCCATGTTGCAAACGACGACGACCCCGAAGTGCGGAAGAACGTGTGCAAGGCGCTCGTGATGCTGCTCGAGGTCCGCATGGATCGACTTGTGCCAAACATGTACGAGATCATCGAATACATGCTCGTGCGGACGCAGGATCAGGACGAAGGCGTGGCGCTGGAGGCGTGCGAGTTCTGGCTGTCGTTGGCCGAACAGCCCATCTGCAGGGAGGTCCTCAACGGGCACCTCAACCGGCTGGTGCCGATTCTCGTGCGCGGCATGAAGTACTCGGAGATCGACATCATTTTGCTCAAAGGCGACGTCGAGGAGGACGAGTCCGTGCCCGACAAGGAGGAGGACATTCGGCCGCGGTTCCACAAGTCGAAAACGCACACGATCAAGGCGGCGAACAACTCGAACGTCGCCGACAGCGTCGGCAACGCCGGCGAGCCGGCCGACGACGACGACGACGAGTACGACGACGGCGACGACGACAGCTCGCTGACCGAGTGGAACTTGCGCAAGTGCAGCGCCGCCGCCCTCGACGTGCTCGCTAACGTCTTCAACGACGACCTCCTGCCCATCCTCATCCCCATCCTGAAGGAGACGCTGTTCCATCAGGACTGGGACATCAAGGAGTCGGGCATCCTGGCGCTCGGCGCGATCGCCGAGGGTTGCATGACCGGAATGCTGAGTCACCTGCCGGAGCTGATCCCGTTCCTCATCAACAGCCTGAACGACAACAAGGCGCTCGTGCGCGCCATCACCTGCTGGACGCTCTCGCGCTACTCGCATTGGGTGGTGACGCAGCCGCACGACGCCTATCTGAAGCCGCTGATGACGGAGCTGCTGCGGCGCATCCTCGACAGCAACAAGCGCGTGCAGGAGGCGGCGTGCTCGGCGTTCGCCACGCTCGAGGAGGAGGCGTGCACCGAGCTGGTGCCGTACCTGGGCTTCATCCTCGAGACGCTCGTCTTCGCGTTCACCAAGTACCAGCACAAGAATCTGCTGATACTCTACGACGCGATCGGCACGCTGGCGGACTCCGTCGGGCATCACCTGAACAAGCCGGACTACATCAACATGCTGATGCCGCCGCTGATACACAAGTGGAACATCCTCAAGGACGAGAACAAGGACCTCTTCCCGCTGCTCGAGTGCCTGTCGAGCGTGGCGACGGCGCTGCAGAGCGGCTTCCTGCCGTACTGCGAGCCGGTGTATCGGCGCTGCGTGTCGCTGATCCAGCAGACGCTCATGCAGCACATGGCGAACACGCAGCATCCCGAGGCGTACGATCCGCCCGACAAGGACTTCGTCATCGTCGCGCTGGACCTGCTGTCGGGTCTCGCCGAGGGCCTGAACGGCCACATCGAGAAGCTCGTGCAGCACAGCAACATCATGGAGCTGCTGCACCTGTGCATGCAGGACCCGCAGGCGGAGGTGCGGCAGTCGTCGTTCGCGCTGCTCGGCGACCTGACGAAGGCCTGCTTCCAGCACGTGCGGCCGTGCATTCCGGACTTCTTTCCGATCCTCGGCCAGAATCTGAATCCGGAGAACATATCCGTTTGCAACAATGCCACGTGGGCGATCGGAGAGATCAGCATCAAGCTTGGTGAGTGCTCGACTTCACTTGACGGAATACTTACGTCATAATTTACAAGCAACATAGATAAACAGAAATTCCGGCAAACTGGAATGAAGCAATAATAAATTGTTGCGAAATATGTCACATTGTCACCGAAAACAACACCGAAAACACTAACTGCATTGAAATGATGTGCGTTTTTCCAAATTCCTAATGAATTTTTGTTTTGTTTTGTGTAATTCGTGTCACATTTAGGTGAAGACACGCGACCGTACATCCCGCTAGTTCTAGACCAATTGATCCACATCATCAACCGGCCAAACACGACAAAAACCCTGCTGGAAAACACCGGTAAGCGTGACCTGCGAGTCTTGCATGCAATCACATCTCGATTCTCTCTATATTCACACGATGTACCAAAAATATGACCACAAAACCACAGAAAAAAAAAGAAAACCAACAACAACTGTCGCTCTCTTTATATTTGAATTTCGCCACCGCGCCGACACATTCTCCACCGCTCGTCACTCTTTTTCTACTCACTAACAAGACATCCGCACCACCCAGATCTTATGATTTCTGTTTACTGTGTGTAATTTGTACTAACGAATTGTTGATTATTTGCATTTCAGGTAAAGACAGTATTGTGTTTTGATTGAGCTATCGTTTCGAACTAGTTGTGCGCGGCGCTAGAACGCGTCTAGAGTCTAGTCGATTTGCTGTTCGGTTCGCTTCTTATTGTGTTTCGTAGTCTCGCCACGTTGCACCACTAACGGAGTGCGGAGAGTCCACCCTGCTAATGACGAACGATTGATTTGATATTATGTTCACAGAGGAAGTGTAAGTTCATACGGGAGGAACGATAAATGCCTGTTGAGTTCGTATCGACTTACACTTTTCTCCGACCGACACACCGCTCAACAATGATTTGTTACTCATTTTCTATTGATTTCATTGCAGATTAACTTGGATTTTCTAGTGCACGATTTATTGATAAAAGAGGAACTTGTTTTTCACACATACACACACTTTTTCTCTCTCTCTCTCTCTATCTATCTACCTTTCTATACTTATCTAATGATTAATTTTGCTAGCGAATCACTGTTGTGTAGAATTATTTTGCGTGAATTGTTCGTTGCTGTTGATTGGTGATTGTGTTGATTTGTGTTCGAAACCAAACCTATCATTGCGGCAACATTGTAACCGAAGAAAAAAAAAAGGCACGAGTTCCCTTTTTATCAATAATCGTAATTCGTCGACCCGACGACGACCAGTTTGCAGTTTACTATGATTTAATCGTTTGTCCACTTCTTTTCTCGATCTCTCTCTCTCTCTCTTTTGCTCTTTCTTCACCAGTAACGAGTTGCGAGTAACGATGTCGTTAGTTAATTGCGCATCGATTGATGATCGTATTTCTAACTCTAATTTTAAGTATAATCGCCCACGTCGTTTGTTGAGTTCTTGAGTAATTGAGTTGAGTTTTTTGTTTGTTTTTGTTCTCGGTGGTTCACACTCTCTATAGCCATAACAATCGGTCGCCTTGGTTTTGTCTGCCCACACGAAGTCGCGCCTGTGTTACAACAGTTTGTCCGCCAGTGGTGTGTAAAACCCTTCTTTTATTCTTATTTTTTTTTATATATATATTTAATTGATTGATTGCATTAATCGCTTATATAACATTTGCCGTACGTGTTTCGCTGCATTCTGCCGGCGACGCATCCGTTTTTTTAGCGCGCAGAGAGAGAAAAGAAAGAAGGAATAAAAACCGATGCGTCGCCGTCTCGAGAGTTGTGACTAACAGCTAACAATGACAAGAACATCTCGTTTACTAACACGTCGATTAATTTCTGTGCATTTATTTTATCAGTATATCGAGTAAGTTGATTAATAGTTTTGTCGTTTGACCGCTATCGAGAGGACGGGCGTGGACGGACCGCCCAACCCTCCGGTCGACTGTTTCATAAACTTCGCCGTATCGATTCACGCACTATTCCCTCGCGGTTGACAAGACAATGATCACTTTTTTACGTTTGATGTGCGATTCGTTTATTTTATATATATATTTTTGCTGTGATTTGCTTTGCCAAGCGATGCGTGCGCGAGTCCTAGCTCAAAATTAGAGTCACACACAGACAGGAACGAGTGTTACGATTACGATGAATTCGTTTTCTTGTCTCTCACTCCGTCTCTCTCTCTCTGTCTATCTCTATCTTTCTCTCATATCTATCTAGCCCCGAGAGCCGCGATGTGACGTTGCGCTTCTGCTTTCAGGTGCATATCGTTGCGCAATATACGCGACAACGAGGAGAAGGACAGCGCCTTCCGCGGCATGTGCCACATGATCACGGTGAATCCCGGCGGCGTCGTCGCCGACTTTATCTTTTTCTGCGACGCCGTCGCGTCCTGGAGCACGCCCAAGGATGATTTGAAGGAAATCTTTGTTAAGGTGCGATTGGTTTATTTATTCATTTATTTTCGTCGAGGGCGTCATCTAATTCGCGTTGCATTTTCCAGATCCTGCACACGTTTAAGAGCCAAGTGGGCGACGAAAACTGGCGACGTTTTACCGATCAATTTCCGCCGCAGCTCACAGAACGACTATCAACGTTGTACGGTCTGTGAAGCGACAAACCGTGAGTATTTCATTTGTTTTGATCCTCCTCACCTTCGATGCATCCGACGGACAAACGGTGCAGTGCGCTTTGTCGCTTCGGACGACTGATCATGACGTGCACGTGCGAATAAATCTTTCGGTTCGAACCTAAAGATTTAGCGTCGCGCCCGCGAGTGACGCACGTTCGAAATTCTAAAGTGCCCTCTTGAATGTTACAGATATTCGGGGCAAATCTTGTAACTTCGTTCTCCAGGGAGGGGTATAGTTTGACGTTCGTCGCCCGGCCCCGTCCCAACCGGTTGGGATCGGGAATGCCGCGTCCGACGGGCGGCGAGCGCGCCGCCGATTTCTCTCTTCAACGGGGCGGGAAAGACACACACAGACACACGCATACACACACACACAACGCGGCGCGCGCCGCATTCGCGATTTATCATTTCCGTCGTCGTCGTACGTTGCGCGTCGCGCCGCCCCACGGCGCCGGCGCCGTGTTATCTCGCGATTTTTTCGGGTAAACTAAACAAGACTGAGTAACGGTTAATAAATAAATGGGGGTTTGCTATATTTCGATTTGCGACTGTGCGCAAACGGGGAGGGGGGTGGGGTCACATTTCGTTTTCGCGTCGATTTCCGGGGGGTACCGCGATCGTTGTTTTTATTTTTATTCTTTTTTTTTTGTTTTCACTGGCTCCGCGTTCATAAATTTTCGTTCGTTGTTTCACGTGTCCGGACACACAAGGCCGGAGTGCAGACAGACGCAGAGAGGAGGAGGAGGAGGAGGAGAGTAGAGGCGGAGAGGAGGCAAAAATTGTAGGCGATTCTTTTAGATGTTAAACTATGGGTAATTGTGTTGGTTTTGTACGCCCACTTCTTGGTCGCGAATTTACGATTTTATTTCATTTAAAATTGAAGAGCGACGAGCCGAATTCGAATTTGAATTTGAATTTGAATCGAACCCACATAGCCGAGCGCTTTCGATGCGCAAGCGCAAAGATACCATCCTTCCCAATTGCGAGGACTTCTGGCATCCCCCTAGTCCTAGTCCTAGTTCCAAGCCAAAATGACCCGTGTCCTTTGTTGACCTTTTTATACCTTTTAATTGTACGATAATTGCACGGCAGAGTGTCGTGCGCGAGCGCAGTGGCCTAACTTGCGATCCGCCAGGTGTGAATGTCGTCTAGCCAATTATTGATATTTCATTATTGTGATAAATTGTAAACAAAACGTTTTTGTGATACGTCGTGTATAGAAAAAACACTCGGACTCGTCTCCACGGACATGCGCGCTCCGCCAAGCCTCTCGCGGTTTTCGGACGGTTCCGCATCTTTAAACGCAAATAATTAACTAATTAGTATCGACTCGTCAATCACTCACACACATACACGGGACGCACACGCGTATGGTTTTCTATCGTGTGATGTTGTAGTTGGCGGAGATGCGAGCATGTCCCGGAGTATTTATTTTATTCTAATTGTTGAGCAACTTAATGTTAACTTTTCTTTTGTAGATGCGACTGTCCTTTCGTCACTGATCCGTTTGTGTCGCGCGCGAATTTTGCGAGAAAATTGCGATTGGCAGGAGGCGAAACCGACGCCGTTTTCGGGCACCGACAGAAACGCGTTGCATTGTTTTTCTTTTGTATCTATGACTATTATGTTGTTGCTAGTTGTTTATAATCGTGCGCGTTTCCTAAAATTGCAATACCGTTTTGCTCCGTCGAGGTGGTCATTAACAACGCGCGGTTCGCGCCGGTCGTCGTTGGCCGCGCGCGGAAAAAGTCGGGCGTGAATGTTGTGTGCGCGTGGCGCGGTTCGGATGCGGTGCGAGCGTGTTAAAGGTGACGTTAAATTGGAGTCGCAACGGACAAGCGCAGAAGTCTTCAAATTCCTTCGAACCAACGATTCCATGATCCATTCCTCGTTCTCGCGGCGCGACGCCCTTCGACGCGCGCTCGCGACTCCTTTCTACAGTAACTTAACGAATATCGAATAGGATGCGAACGTAGGAGGCGCAATCTTTTGGGCGAAACTGTGCAGCGTCGTTTGTGGCGGACGTGCGCAAACTGAAAAAAAAAAACAAAAAATAATAATGCGGCGCTGATCGATCGACGAAGTCGACGATTCGTGCGCCGAACTGACAGAAATTCACGTTGCGCCGCGCAAGTTTGCGAACGTTTATGTTCCTCTAGACGATTACTTTCTTAATTATTCTTATTTTCGCAAGGATGACAGTTTGATTTGTACATACATACTCGTTTGGCGCGCGCGAGGCCGGCCGCACGACGGCCGAGCGGCGATTTCGCAAAACTCATTGCGCAAATGTTTTTTATTTTCTAGTTTTAACGATAACGACGAACGTGCGGCGGATGATTATATTAGCAGACAGCCTAGAGAACCCTTTGTCGGTTTCACTCGGGTGAAATTCATTATCGACAGTAGCACCGACGATTTGGAAAATTGTACTTAATTTTAAACGCGTTGTTTTACAATTTGCAATCGTAGTGACGAACCATAACATTGTGATTTGTTCTTGATCATCTCTTGCTCGTTTCATTTTCTGCAAAATGTTATTATTTTACGCAAATTTTCGTTGAATTATCTGTCAGAATATAGATTTGTAAATGTGTTCGTTGGTTTTTCGACTTCTGGTTTGTTTTATAGGTTTTTGGGTAAGTGACCGTAAAAGTTGGGTTAGGTTGCGAGGTTATGTCGTGTAGTACGGTTTGTTTTTGAGGATATTTCTTCGCTTGGTAAGTAATTTAAAAACTTTCTTTTTTCTTAATATAAAATTTTATGTGTTTTTGGCCGATTTGGCCGTTTTAGTGCCGATTAAGGTTGGAAATGCGTTTTGGTCCACCAACTGTTTTAAAGCACATTTGTTGCCGGAGTGAGTAAGAATACTTTTTTTTATCTAAAGCGAATTCTTAACGAATTTCCAAGCCACTCTCGGAATGAAATGGAAGTGCAAAATGTCGTCAGTATGTAAAATACTTTTCCATTTGCGCGCGCTGCATGGAAGGAGTCGAAACGGCGCGAAAAGCGATTTCCCACGCGCGCGACGCCGGAAACGCCGACGAGTGTTAAACGCGGTTTTCCGCTCGGCGGGCGTGCCGCGCGCGTTCGGCGCGCTTTACGATTGTTTGGTGGAAAGTTATAAATGGCTCGTTGTTATTTTTAAGTTCGTTTTGTTGTCGGGCGGCGCGCGCGCCCGACGAGAGAGAGAGAGCGCGCGCGCGTCGCGTCGGAAGAAGAGGCGCGCCGGCAGAGACGACGGCACGCGGACCACCCTGATCGCGCGCGCCCGAACACTTTTATGGTTTATATGTTTTCATTTCGACGTGTCGCCACAACAATCGACGCGCGCGCCGACGGCGGCCGAGATCGCCTTCCGAGAACGGGGCGGACACGGCCGGGATGATCGATTGGCGCTTCGCGAGAAATTAGCAATTAAGCAACGATCAATTAGGCGGCGCCGGCGGCGCATGCGCGGCCCCACTAAATCATCTTTAATTGCGCGCGCGCCGGCTAATGTCGGGCAATTTGTTTGCGCAGATTGCCGGCATTAATTAGGCGCGACGGCGGCGGCGGCGGCGACGGCGCGGCGAGTCGAGTCGATTCCGGGAATTCGGAAGAGCCACCCTGGCGTCGTCTCGATATCGAAATTGGGCTGGCGCGCGCCGCGAGTCTCGCGCGCTGCGCCGATTATGAATAGAATCGCGTCGTCCCGTGCGCGCTGGCCGTTCCGGCGCACGAGCAGCAAAGTGACAAGAAGCGTAAGTAATGTAATTTGGAGAATTTACATTCTAAGCCGGACCGGCGTGTGTGGTCCGCGTTCGGCGGTCGTCGTGCGCGGTCGGCGTCGGCGGCCATTCCGAGCGGGAGGGGAGGGCGCGCGCGCTTGCGCTGCGACGCGCGGCGAGCGCCGCTCGTGCGCACAGTTGTCGGTCGGAACGCGGCGCGCGCAGCTAGCCGAACGCGCTACTCGCTCGCCATCGCTCGCACGAGCGTGTCGCGCACGCACGCATCCGTTCCGGTCTCTCGGGCGCCGCGTTGGGCGCTATCGCAGTAGTACGCGCGGCGCTTGTTGATAAACACACCGCGCGCGAGTGCTGCTCGAGCGGGCGCGGCGGTGCTCGCGTCGATGGTGTCCGGCGCTGCGTCGTTTTAGAAAGTGTTGCTGCACCGGATCGTCCAACCCGTCGGCGCGGCGCGAAGGATGAGCAGCGCGCGCGCGTCGTCGCCGCGTTCGCGTCTGAAGAGCGCGTCTTGAGCGCGTTTTCCAGAGACGCGGTGGGCGAGGCGCGCCGAGCGAGACGACGACGACGCCGCCGCCGCCCGCGCGCGCTGCGAACGCACGAAATGGTCGAACGAATTTCGACCGCCTCGGGACGCGCGCGACGCCCCGGCGCGCACACCCTGTGAGCGCGCCGATGCGCGCCCGCCAAGGTGGATAGCAGCGCGTTCACGACATGGCCGCCGACGACGACGCCGTCGTCGCCGCCGCCGCCACCGCCGGCGAGTCGCGCGCGGACGTCGAGCGCCACAAGAGCGACCTGTACACGCGCCCCGGCTGGTGCGACGCCGCCGTCGCGCTGCAGCAAATCGAACAGGTAATTTGAACTTTTCGACTTTCGCCTTCCTAACCTAGGCAACCCAACGTGCGCGCGCGCGCGCCGCACCGCACTTCCTGCCGCACGTGTTTTCATTCATCGGCCTACGTGCCGCGATGCGCGCACGCCGCGCGATAATCGCCGCATTTGCATGTCGCATTAGCGGCGCGTTTTGCGGGCGCCGGCGACACCGGCGGCGCGGAAAAATCGCGCACGTATGATTGGCCGTCGCGTGTCAATCGCGGGCCGCGGCGCGCGAGTGAGACGTGCGCCTCGAACGGTGTGTGCGCGGCGCGCGCCGGAAGGGGGGAGCGCGCGCGCTCTCGGGCGGGCATTGGTGGGCGATGTTCCGTATTACGCTATCCTTGGCGCGGACCACCGGGCGCGCCGACGCGTGTGGTCCGCGGCTCGTACCTAGGCCGAGGCATGTTGGCATTACCTGCGCGCGCCGTCTCGCTCGCGCGGCTTCTTTACGTGCTTTCGGGCGATCCGCGCGCGCCGCTCTTCCGCTCTCCGCCGCCGCCGTCGAGACAATTGAATAACGAAATAAATAAAAGCTTCGCCGCTCGGTTGCGCGCGCGCGCGCGCTATGCAACCCAACGATCGCCGACGCGTGTGAGTCGCGCATGCGCTAATCGAATATTGCGCTAATTGATCGTTAATTGCATCCGCTCGTCGTGGCGATTTAAATTTCCTTTCGGCGCGCGTGTGCGTTTCTCCCCTCTCTCGGCGGCGCTCGCCTCTTGCTTCGTCGCGCGTCGTGAAATTCGCCTCGACGCGAGGCGAAATTCCAAATAAAGTAAACTCGAGCGCGACGCGCAGCAATCTTTTGATCATTTTAAGCATATTATATTAATCCGCGGGCGCTCGCCGATGTCTCTCTTTCCCCCCTCTCTCTCTCGCTCTCTCCTTCTCTTTTGCTCTTTCTTGCTCCCCGCCTCTGTCGCACCGCCGACCTTGAATGTTTTACGAGGTAACGTGGCTAATCTTTACGAGAGACCACCTAAGCGCGAGAAGAAGCGGCCGCTGAAGAAGATCCCAACGACGGAATTATTAAAATGTGCTCATTGCAAACAACGCTCTCCATTTTAACAACGTTTTAGGTTAGAATTGAGGTTATCGACTACGCTCAATGGAATGTTGAGGTTAGGACAATTTTTGCGAGGATCTTCGTAGTAGTTTACGCGTTTAACATCGTCGCTAGTGAAATAATTGAAATTTTTAACGTCAAATTTGATGAAATTAAAAATATTTGGTTTTTGAGGTTAAACTTGCGTTCGATTTGGTGGCAACTTTGCAGATGTGTGTTTTTTTTCTCGTTTCGGTAGAAATTAGCCTGAATCGGCGTCACGTTGTCCGAGCGTCGCATCAAACTGAAATCCCGTTTTGTTTGTTTTGCCCGTCGGATCTGCGTGCGGCGCGCAGAAAATGTAAACGGCCTCGAGGCGCTCGCGTCGCAAGATGGCGGCGCGCCGCGCGAGCCACCGCGACCTAACCTCGATCGCTTCGGCGCCGACGCGGCGGCGTTGGCGTTAGGCGGCGATTTTCCGCTGCCGAATTTTCCAGCGCCGTCCGGGCGGCGTGGCGAGATTGACATGTTCGCGTGCGGGCGCCGCGGCTTGTAATTTGCCGAATTAAAGCCGGTGCCGGATAATTTACGAGCGTTTTTAAATTTACGAGCGACGACGACGGCGGCCGAGTGTGCGCCAGAGAGAAAGAGAGCGACGCGCGTGCGTGACGTCTTCATTGCCGTAGTAAAAGCGCGGCGGTCGGGCGCGCGTGGGTCGCGCTCGCGCCGAAAAATGCGCCGGCAACGGACGAGCGAGTCCGGTACCGCTAGTCGCGGCTTTCGCGCGTAGGGTTGCGAGGGGGCGCGCAGCTGCGCCGAGGACCCTCCGGCGAGCGGCGGCATTCGTTTCGGTAGTTCGCTGTCCTTCTCGGAAGGACGTGGACGGTCTCGACCGACGCGCCGCCATCGCTCTATCGCTCGCCTTTCTATGCTATTATGTGTTCGGGCGTAGTGACGACCGAATTCTTCGGCTTTTGTCGTCGGCTTCGCTTCGTTGCCACCCTTTTGCGTCGCGTCGGAAAGTCGGCGGCGAGCAATAAACTTTCATTCTTTTCATTCGGCTTTCATATGGATTTTGATCACAATTGATTGAAAATAGATTTTTTTAAACATTTGCTAAAACCGTTCGAATTTGCTATGTAAGAAATTTCAATGAACTTTTTAAAAAAATGAGATTATTATAGTTATGATGATTACAATTGATACAAAATTGAATTGGTTTTAACAATATTTAAATTTGTCATATGGGAAATTTCAATGTCCTCTTTAAAAAAATTGATAATTATAGTAATTTTGATTACAATTGATAAAAAATAGAGTTTGTTTTAACATTTATTAAAACTGTTCGAATTTCGAATTTCAATAAACTTTTTAAAAACTGAGATAGCAATGATAGTAATTTTGATTACAATTGCTCAAAAATAGAATTTTTTTTTTTAACATTTGTTAAAACTGTTGAAATTTGTCATGTAAGAAATTTCAATTAGCTCATTAAATAATGAAATAATAACGATAGTAATTTTGATTACAATTGATCAAAAATAGCATTTGTTTAAAATTTGTTAAAAATATACGAATTTGGCATGCGAGAAATTTCAATGAACTCTTTAAAAGTTGAATTTGTAATGATAGTAATTTTGATTACAATTGATCCAAAATAGAATGATTTTAAAACATTTGTCAACACTGTTTAAATTTATCATGCGGGAAATTGCAATGAACTCTTTAAACCAGAATGAATGCAGCGTGATTCTCGTCAAAAGTGAGGTTATATATAACCGAGCAAATTTGCTAGATTAATCGATTAATCGATGCAGCGGCGGCAATGAATAAATTTGCGCGAAAGACGAGTCGCGACAACGTCGAATGTCGAGCGCAAAAAGTGCCGGGGCCCGCCGAACCGGAGGGTGCGAGCCCGGGTGCGGCGCGACGGCGCGCCGTCCTGGGTGGTCCGCGCCGGTGACGTCACGGCGCGTCTTGTGTGGTCCCTTTCATGTCGTACGGCGCTCGCGCGATGCCGGCGCGCCGGCCGCGGCCGCGCTCTCGCCCGTGCTGCCGGCACTTACACAACAATCGGAAAGCGGGCGCGCACCGACCGGATGGCGGACGTCGTCGGTGCGATCGCGCCTCTCTCTCTCTCGCTCTCTTCTCGTCGTCGCCGCCGCCGATGCGTTTTCCGCGAAATCGGCGACAATCTCACGAACGACGTCGTCGTTGCAGGGCACGGCGACGGGCGACCGAGGCGTGCTGTGGCTGCGCGCGCGCGGCCAGCGGCAGCTGCACGCGCTCGGGCGCTTCCTGGACGCGCACGCCGGCAAGGTGCTCTTCGTCGCGCTGCTGGTGATCGCGACGTTCTGCGTGGGCCTGAAGAGCTCCACGTTCCACTCCAACATCGAGCAGCTGTGGGCCGAGCCGGTGGTCGTCGAGGACGCGACGACGACGACGACGCCGCCGTCGATCGCCGCCGCGCCGCCCGCCTCGGAGGTGCTCTCCACGCACCAGATGGTCGTCCAGACCGCCCTCGACCCGGACGCCAGCCTCCTGCACGCGAACGGCCTGCTCGAGCATCTCGGCACGATTCGGCGCGCCGCGCAGGTCACCATCACGATGTTCGACAGCACCTGGCACCTCACCGACATCTGCCAGAAGGCGAGCGCGCCCAACTTCGAGACGCACTCGATCGACCACATCGTCGAGAAGCTGCTGCCGTGCTCGTTCGTCACGCCGCTCGACTGCTTCTGGGAGGGGTCCAAGCTGCACGAGCCGCGCTATCCCGTCCACATGCCGTGAGTCGCGTCGGCGACGGCGGCCGTTTCGTTACTGATATCCGTTTCGTTGGCGTGCCGCTTAGGTACGGCCTCGGCGACAACGTCAAGTGGACGAACCTCGACCCGCAGCAGCTGCTGGCGACGATCAAGGATCAGACGCTGCCGTTCTACTACCAGATCCTGCACGACTACTTCCGACGCTCGGGCATCTCCGCCGGCTACCAGCGCAAGCCCTGCCTGAACCCCAAGGACCCCGAATGCCCGTCGACGGCACCCAATCGCAATTCTAGTCAGCCGGTCGACGTCGGCGCCGAGCTCACCAGCGGCTGCTACGGCTTCGCCGCCAAGTACATGCACTGGCCGGAGGACCTCATCGTCGGCGGCGCGCGCAAGAACAAGACCGGGCACATCAGGCGCGCGCAGGCGCTGCAGACGGTCGTCCAGCTGATGGGCGAGCACGAGCTGTACGACTTCTACACGGGCACGTACAAGGTGCACCACATCGGCTGGAACCAGGACAAGGCCGCCGCCGTGCTGCGCGGCTGGCAGCGGCGCTTCGCGCAGGAGGTCGAGCACCTCGCGCGCAGCAACGCGTCCGGCTCGTACTCGTTCGACACGTTCTCGACGGCGACGCTGAACCGCGGCCTCGCCGAGCACTCGCAGGTCGACTACGTGAAGCTCGGCGCCGTGCTCGTCGTCGCCGCGTTCTACGCGTGGGCGACGCAGTCGAGCCTCGCCGCCACGTGCGTGGCGCTGCTGGCGTGCGGCGCCGCCGCCGGACTGGGCTTCTGCAGCCTGCTGGGGCTGCCGATGAACATCCTCAGCACGCACGTGCTGCCCTTCCTCAGCGTCGGGCTGGCGCTGCGCGACGTCTTCTGCCTGCTCGCGACGCACGCCGAGAAGCTCGCGCCGCCCGAGCTGCTGCAGCGCACCGGCCCGACGATCGTCGTCGGCGGCATGTGCCAGGGGCTCGTCTTCTCGATCGCGGCGATCGTGCCGGTGCCGGCGCTGCGCATCTTCTGCCTGCAGAGCGCCGTGCTGACGGTGTTCCACTACGCGACGATCCTCTTCGTCGTGCCGACGCTGATCGCGCTGCACATGCGCTGCAAGAAGGCGGCCGTGCCGTGCTTCCGGCAGGACGGCAAGGGCGCGACGAACAACAACAACGAGAGGGTACGAAATCTATTGGTCTTTCTGCGAAACGTAACGCTAACAGTTTGTGCTCATCGTCGCAATCGGTTCCAGGACCACGAGGCGAACCTGCTCACGCCCGAATTCATCTGTCATCAAAAACGCAGCCTCCTGACCTTCTTCGTCAACAAATACCTAACGTTCTTCATCTTCAAGCCGGCCGTGCGCGCGTTGCTGATCACGACCTATGTCGGGCTGATCGTCTTCGGCGCGTTGGAGGGCTCCAAGGTCGAGTTCGACGTGAAGCTGTCGAGCTTCCTGCCGTGCAACACGCAGGAGTATCGCTACCTGGAGGCGCAGAACAAGCACTTCGGCTTCTACAACTTCTACCTCGTCACCACCGAGCTCGAGTATCCGCTGAACCAGCCGCTGCTGTACGAGTGCCACGCGTCGCTGGCGCAGGTGCCGAACGTCCTCAAGGACTCCAACGGCGGCATGAACAACAACGACTTCTGGCTGGCGAACTTCCGCGACTATCTCGCCGACCTCCAGAGCGAGTTCGACGCGAACCGCGACCGCGGCTGCCTCACCAGCGAGAAGTGGTTCGGCAACGCGACGGAGAAGGCCGTCCTCGCGTTCAAGCTGCTCGCGCAGACCGGCATCGTCGAGTTTCCCGTCGACAAGGGCCAGATCTTCAACAAGAAGCTCGTCGCCGGCAGGATAATCGATCCGAACGCGTTCTACAACTACTTGTCCGTGTGGAACACCAACGACGAGATCTCCTACACGAGCGCCCAGGCGAACCTCGCGCCCAAGCCGCTGCAGTATTCCAGCACGAAGACCGACTTCGATCTGAAGATACCCAAGTCGCAGCCGCTGAAGTACACGCAGATGCCGTTCTACTTGAAGAACCTGAAGACGACGAACAAGATCATCGAGACGCTGCGCAAGATCCAAGCGATCTCGGACGACTTCAACGCGAAGGGCCTGAAGACCTATCCGATCGGCCTGATCTTCGCCTACTTCAGCCAGTTCCTACTGCTGGACAGACTGCTGATGGTGCAGCTGGTCGTCACGGCGCTCGCCGTGGTCGCGTGCGTCAGCGCGCTGATACACTGGAGCAAGCTGCTGTGCTTGGCCGCCAGCATCCTGGTGAGCGCGCTCGCGCTGTGCTTGCTGAGCATCAACGGGCTGGCCGGCACCGTCGGCGCGCTGCACTGCGTCGTCGTCGCGCGCAACGTGCTCGTCGTGATGTACGGCTTCCAGACCGCGATGGGCGGCCGCGAGCGGCGGCTGCGCATGGCCCTGGAGCAGCACGTCGAGTATGTACTCAAAGGGGACGTCGGGCTGCTGCTCTGCGTGGCCGTGCTGGCGACGTCGGACTTCGAGTTCGTCTGGCGGCACGTGTGCAGCTCGCTGTTCCTGTCGACCGGCGCGTCGCTGGTGAACGCGCTGGTGTTCTTCCCGACGCTGCTGGCGGCGCTGGGCCCGCGCGGCGAGCTGCAGCACGCCGAGCACGTCGACCGCATCTCGACGCCGCCGCCGAAGGCCGCCGCCGGGCAGCCGGCCAGAGGGGGCGGCGGCCACGCGAAGGCGTCGTCGCGCCGGTCGGCGGGCGTCGCCAAGGCCACGCGCGAGCCGAGCCTCACCACCATCACCGAGGAGAGTTGCAATCAGAGCATCGTCGTCGAGCCGCAGGTGACCGTCGAGTACTCCTCGCCAGAATCGAGCGGCAGCGGGCACGGGGGTCCCTACACCACGAAGGTCACTGCTACCACTAATATAAAAGTAGAGCTGATCGCGCCAGTGTATCGAAGCAACAAGTGCAAGCCCCACCGGTCGTCGGCGGCGTCGGGTGGCAAACACAATTGCGCGGGGTCGTCCTGCGCCGCCGCCGCTGCCGCCGCCGCCGCCGCCGCTGCCGCCAGCAAAAGACATTCGTGCAGGTGCTGCAAAAACGACAAACACGACAAAGAGAACACTGACAGTGACAGCAGTGCAAGTGCGGAGCACGCGGACTGCGCCGGCGACGCCGACTGCGATGTCCAGCATCAATGTACAAACTCGCGTAGCTAGCAAATGAGACTTGCACGCATCGACTGAACGCGTTTCGGGCAGAGTTGCCGAGGGCGGCAAATATTTTATGAAAATTGTACTGTATTATAGAACGCTAATTTAGTGCCTCCTGCTATTACTCCTGTTATTATGTATTAATACTTCTCTTGTAACATAGACTTGTGTATATTGCATATATGTATACCAATCATTTATTTATTCGACGAAAAGAAAGACATTTGTAAGATATCGCGTCATCGAAGGGAAGATGAAGAGCACGTTTATTCATAGTTCTTATTTATGAAATTGTAATTTCTAAGTAATAATTCGATCACCATTTTTATAATAAACATTAATTCATTGCAATGCATTTGTTTCGTCGCGTTGTTTCTTGCACGGCCTACCGTTGTCGATTATTTTTCAACAACATTCAAAACGAACATGCAGCGACATTGCGTGGTGTTTCAAAGTACTACGGATTTCAGATGCGATTCTCGCAGGAAATACTGGTGACAGGTGTCGTTAGAGGTGCTACTTTGCACATTTGCCAAAAATCGATTGCAATGTCATATTTGTGGAACATTACCTCGGTAAATATTAACACTAGCGCATGTAGATCAAAATG
>JAODGE020000721.1:0-11185 GCA_027574965.2 Ecitophya simulans
CCTGAGTGTGTCCTGACGGATGGATATTATAGCTATAAGATGGACATTTGGAGTGCGGGCTGCGTCTTCTTTGAGATTATGGCGTTGTTTCCACTGTTCCCCGGCACAAATGAGCTGGATCAGATCCACAAGATCCACAACGTACTCGGCACTCCTCCGCAAGAGGTACTGGATAAGCTCAAGAAGTGTGGCTCTCACCTCGACTTTGACTTCCCGCGCAAGCAGGGAACTGGGCTCACCAAGTTAGTTCCCAATGCATCCGAAGAGGCGATAGATCTTATGCTCGGGCTGCTCGCATATGATGAGGAGAAGCGATTTACCTCCAAGGAGGCATTGCGGCATCCGTATTTCAAGAAAATGCGTGACGCGGAGCGGAGGGCGCGCCGAGCTAAGGCACTCTCCGCTGCCGATGCGAACCCAGAGATCAGCGTCAGTGAGACAAAGCTGCTTGGGTCTAATCACCAGGAGGTGGAGGGCCCAGAGAAGAATGAGCGGACCACTGACATGCTCACTAGCAACACGAAACTGCCATTCATAGAAACCCCAACAAAGTTTGGCCCTGCCAAGGAGGAGCCCCAGGCGAAGGAACACCCCATTATGTCGAACACATTCAATCATAGAGCAAAGGGACCGCGCAGAGTGAGTCTGCCAAAGTTGCCTTAAAATAAGAGAGTGAATCAGAGGCCGAGGATCTGGGGACTGCGGTGGTGGTGGTGGTGAGCGTGAGTGAACTGACGAAGGGCATTTGATACGTGAAGGTGACACTCGATGAATTGAGTTTGTGCCGGTCGCAATCCAAATTTTGTTTTTGTTATCTTTTTGTCTATTTGAGCATTACTTCTTTGTATTTTCTCTTCCTCTTAGTTGCTATTATTTACTGTGATTATCATTTTTGCATTGTTTTCCAGATATCTGGCACTGTTCCCCCTTATTACTCTCTCTCTCCATGCGCTCGTACGCTCTACAGTACGAGCTCGCGTGTGCGTGGTTTTTCCCCTTTTCTACTAGTTCGCGACTCCTTCCTTCTGTCCGTCTGTTCTCCTGTTGTGCCACCACTGCGGTCACTACACAGGCATAGCTCTAGTTTTGCTACTGCTCGTGCATTACAGTATTTGTGTGAATGCGTTGTGTGTGCGTGTGTACACGCGCACGTGCGAATTATGGTCGGAAAGAGAGGGTGAGGGGAAGATACAGTACTTTTGAATATGTGGGATCTTCTTTATTTTTGTTTTCACTCTGTTTTGATTTTATGTCGCTGGAGGCGCGCAGATGTGCGACTCCTTATGAGAGGTGAGAGGTACTACAGAGAGGCGTTTCTGTCTCTTCGTCAATAGCATATCTTTTTACGTATAGTTGGTTTCCTCACCTTTATATAGATATACGATTGCCATGTGTCCGTGCCACTCTTCATGTCGCTGTGGCATGAAAGGAGATGACGCACAAAGAGAGAGCAGAATGCACAAGTGGGGAACGACGGTGTTGTCAGTGGTGTGGGAGCCTGCGCAATGAGGACTGGCAGCTCTTTCAGGTGCCGGTGAGGGGTGTGTGTATGGCGTTGCTGAGGTATCAGACACGCTCGGCGCTTCTGCTTCTGTTTTTTTTATTATTCGGATGGAGCTCTCAATCCTCCGTCTAAATTACAGTCCACTTGTGTGTGTGTGTGTGTCGCTCATTGCTGTTTTACCTTTTCTCTTCTCTTCAATGTTGGATGTAATCATTCATCTTCATTCAAATATTTTTTCCATGATGTTTATCTGTGCATATAAACGGCAACTGCAAAAAACAATAATAATAATATGAGATGGAGTGTACAATAGACGAGAGGGAGAGGGACGAAAAATAATTAAGAATCAGAGGTGAGCCTCCTTGCAAGTTGCGGGATTTCGTTGTGGAGAGGGCCTCTGAGTGTGTTTGTGTGTGTGTGTGAGCGCTTGGATGATTGGAATTTGGTGGGGTGGAGGTGGGCGTACATGGGGAAGAGGAGGGACTGATGGCGACTGCATGCGTCTTTCTCTGCGTGCATCTGTCCTCATTCTTCTTTTCCTTCAGTCTTTCTCTCTCTCCCCTCTGTCCATTTGCATACTTTCCCCTCTCCTTCTCCCGCACATGAACACACACACACACGCATTGAGAGACAGTACGTGCGTTACTGGAGTTTGACAACCATCAACCACAACAGCGAATGAACAAACAAAGCAACTGGAGTAAAATAAGCACAAAGGGCTTCTCAATGAGTCTTTTCGAAACTCCTAATCCATTCCATTAATGGGCCCTGTACTGATCTTCTAAGTTGCAGAGAAAATTAAAATCCACTTTCCTCGCACACAATCTGTCTCGTTTTCCCGCGCTCCCTCGTTTTCGTTCGATTCACACATACACATCTGGTTTTCAAACTTGTCCATGTAAGCAGCAACCGGTGAGCAATTACACTCACGGCGGGGATATATTACTTATATATATATATATATATTGTGGCATAGTGCGCACATTGCCATCCAGAGAAAACAACAACAACACTACAATCATCAGGAGATCCAACACACGGAGAAAAATAACATCTCTCTCTCTCTCCTTTTATTGTAGATCGAAATGAGTGTTCTTCGTACTCGAGCCGCCGCCGTGGATGTTGGGCATCATCACGCGCAGACGCTGATGGTAAGTGTACGGGCCAACTTTAACATTGGTGGTCGCAAGTCTCGGCTCGGATCCTCAGTCCCTCCAGGTAAGTCACCACGGATAAAACAAGGACCTGTCGGTGGAGTCGCGAAGCGCATCCATGGCACTACAAGAGTCGAATACACCAACAAGAAGGGCCGTACGTACTCCTTCTCTATCCCAGTCGCCGAGCTGACGCACCCACCCACGCTATTCAACTCCCCTTCTGCGTCGGGCTGGGTGCCCATCGACACCAGCTTCTGCGATCTTGGCGACCTGGAGGATGACATGCCGTCACGACTCTCAGAGCTACTCGCCAGTGGCTGCTGCGCGTCCTCATCGCACGGCTCTGCCAATGGCGCCGGCGGTGATGAGGAGACAGGGAGTGACCATGTGGGAAGGACGGCAGAGGAAGTACGCGGGCTGCAATCCGCATTCGTCTCGCTATGCAAGGAGTACGTGCTGATGGACACGCGCGGGATGAAGACGTCGCTGACTTACAGCGAACTGAACAGCGGGCCCGATTATGAAATGTACGATCGCAAGTCCATGCGCAAGCGCTACTGGATCTCACTTCGGCGCCGCTTTCATGATGTGAAGGATCTTCTCTGGCCTCCGCATGAGGGCGGCGTAGCTAACAGTGGTAATGATAGTAATGGTGATGTGGTGCCGACCCTCTCCGCGTGTGAGATGTTAGAGGCATTGGTGTGGATTGAGGCAGCTGGCACTCTGTGTGTGCGCAAGCGCCAACCATACGATGTGGCAGATGCCGTGGAGTTCACCCCCCTTGAATTGGGGCCGCAGCTGCGCGTGTTGGCGCGACAGGTGCGCGAGACTGGTGGCGGGGTGAAGTTCTTCCAGCCACTCCCCACCGACCCCGATGGCGGCCGCGCCGTAAGTGACCGCTTTGTCTCCTGTGCGGCCCTGTGCGCCAGACACGAGGTTCCATTCTCAGAGTTCTTTTCTCCTACTTCTCATGAAGGCACCCCTCCTCCAGCACTAGAGTCCAAGAGCTTCCGGCTTCTCGTGACCTCTTTGCCACCCATCCAGAACACAGTGAATGCCATTCGCGTGATGGCGCTGCTGCAGGTAGCAGCGGGCCCGCGCGCGTACGAGTTCTCTGACACAGACGGCACAGTCAGTGACGCAGAGTTACTCTCCGGCATCGCGCAGGTCTGCTCCACAGAGCTGTTTGGCGAGGCGGACGCCCTGAGAGATGTGGATGAGGCACAGCTCTGCATAATTTTGCAGTACGCAGTGGCGGTGTGGGAATGCAACTCGGCGTGCCTCCGCCACCCTGGCTCAACCAGCGCAGTGGCGGGCACTCTGGTGCAGGAGCAACTGTCGACGCTGCGGAGCTTCACGCGGCAGGTCATATCGCGGTGCCGGCACCTACTTTACAAGTTGGGGGGTCCGCAAGAGACTCTCTCCAGCGGCGATGATGAGCGTGTCCCGCTCGTAGAACTGCAGCAGTTCGCGGAGCGGTCACACCCACAGGCGCTTGTGCATTACACGATCGGGACGCAGAATGCGCCGGGGCTGCGCGCTGCTGCACTGCACGCAACGTCCTCCGCGGCACTGCTGGAGCTGGTGGACCGGCTGGAGGCCGCCATGGCGGGGGAGGGAGCCGCTCTGCGAACCCTCTCGAGAGATCTTGTCCACGACTTTGCGCAGAAGGCGGCGCTGAATGGGCCCGCACTCTCGCTGAGCGACGTCCTGCGAGTGCTGCCGCTCCTCCCGAAGGTTGCGGAGACCCGCGCGGAGGTGGAGGGCCCTCTCAGCGAGCGTCACCGGTGCCTCTTGGCGTCCACCGCGGCCACCGTCGGTGCCCGCCTGCACAGCGTCGGTGAGCCGGACGTGATGGTGTCTCTGCTGAGCGGGTTTGCTGCGTGCCGCTACCTGCCGAGCTGCTACCCGCAATTGGAGGCCGTCGCCCTCCGCATGACGGCCCGCCAGTGCTTCTCCATTGAGCACTTCACACGGTCTCTCTCAGCGATGCTGCGCCTTGTGGGGCCGGCTGGAGTCTCGCAGGTATTTGTGCGCCACTCCGCGCGCGCGGTGGCGGGGCTGTGTGCGGAGGACACTGTCGATTGTGCCGCTGTGCTCGCCCTACTGCGGGTGATGCGTCACTGCCGCTACGACGCACTGCCGTCGCTGATTGTGCATGTGCTGGCAGAGGCCGACACCCCACTCGCGCGCGGACTACGCGGCTGCGGGGCGGCGGAGCAGTGTGGGGCTGGGGTGCTCTTGGCATACGCTGCAGCAGTTTTACCAGATGATGACGCCGCCTGCGCGCCCCTGTGCGAGCGCGCGAAGACGCTGTTGACGCAGGACTCCCCTGATGCCTGCAGAGCTCTCCGCGGCGACCGAGAGTTGCTCGCAGATTACCTGACCGCCTGCGCCGCGCTGGGGGTCGACAGCATGGACACAGAACAGCTGCGTGCGTGCCTCGATGACCGCGACTCAGCCTCCGCCGTCCACGTGCTCTGCACGCCGCTGATGGCGGTGGGCGTGCTGGAGAGTCTGGAGGCACTGCAAGTGGCGGATACCGCGCTGCACGCCACGTACGAACGCTACATTGCCCGCGCACTGACACAACTGCTCGCCGCGGCGCCACCCGGTGATGGTGGTGGCGGGGGTGGACTCCTGCCCGACGATGCGTCAATGTCGCTGCGGGTTCTGCAGCTGCAGAGTATTAATGCCGAGGTGGCGTGCGCGGCTGCGCGGCTGCTCCAGCGTGAGGTCGTGCGATTGGACTCCCATCTGAGTGGTGCCGCGGATCGCGATGACGGCGCCCCCACATCGTCTTCGTTTGAGCATACCTTCTTGCGCAACCAACTGAAGCGGGCGCAGGTGGAGGAGACCATGCTGGCCTACTGTGCTGCCATCCAGAATAATAGCGCCACTGCTAACCTGATGGCGGAGGGCTGATGATGTGCGCTCGAAGTTATGGGCGTTAGGTCCCACATCGTCTTGCCTCCTCACTCATGACTGGGAGGGAGGCATTCACATGATCACATACCGGGTAATATCCTCACTGGTCCGACATGAGCTGTTGGACTTGTACTTTTATTAATACCGCTGTTAATGCTACTAGCAGATAAAACAAACACACATACATACAGTTGTGAAAGAGAAATGATGCCTCCTTTTTATATTATTCCACATCAGGACTAATGGGAGCGTGCCCCATGCCCCCATTGTGCTGACTGTGTGCAGGACTTGATGTACTTGTGAGGTAACCATTCAGTCATATGATCAGCACTCTTACTCCGTTTTTCCACGCCACGGACAACACACAATTGTGAGAGTAAACGAGGGACCTCATAACTTTACAGAATAGCGCAACACCTATTCCCCCCTGCGCCTCCCGAGGCTTCCCCCCTCCTCCACTCGTTATTCCACTCTCCCCACCAAGTGCGAGGAGGAGGAGAGCGATGAAGCTGCGGTCGCAGTCTTCAGCTGTGCTGACGTTCCAAACAGAGTGCGACCTCAGCGGAGCCGCTTCCTCTACTGGTAGCGCCACTGCCAGCGACCCGCAGGGCGGTTACTCCTCGGGTGAGGAGTCTCATGCGAATGTGCTCTGCTATACGCACCTGCGCCGGCAGCTGCTGGAGCACCGGGACAGCACTGGAGGCCACAATGTTGTGCCCCTGCGCTCGAGCAAGCTGTTCGCTCCAACCCCGACCACAGACGAGCCAGGTAGGATGCTCCAGGTAATGCTCGCCGCCAGGCCGCGCTCCATTCCTACGCAGCGACATCAGCGAGACCGTGACGCAGAGGAGGAGAGGCGGCGGGCGGATGCCGTGCGCGCCGCTGGGCTCACTGTGGACACCAAATTAACTAGAGACGGGCGCGAGTACACTGAGAAACTTGTGCGCGCGATGGACGAGTCTGCTTCCCGCGCTCGTCGCCCTGAGCCACCCACGACCGCGAAGGCTCCGACCGTCGCGGTCAGGGATCCCTTCGTGCGCAGCGCAGAGGCGATTTCTGTCCCGGCGATAGTGAGTGGGTGGGTGGCAGAGAGGGCGCCGCTGAGTGTGCCGTTGCCACCACGAGTCGTGCGGCCCCTCTCTGCCCCGATGATCCGCACGCTTCAGTCGGGGAAGTTCAGAATGGCACCGGGACCTGCGCCGCCATTCTACAGTGCGGCGACCCCCAACGGCGCTGGGAGGCCACCGCGGCGCGTGCACAGTGCGTCGGCGGCCTCCGAGCGCGGTGGAGATTCGGAGGACGAGACAGTGGCGGCGGCGCTGCCCCCTGCTGGTGCGTGGCTGCAGCGCGCACTGCGCCAGCCAGTGCGCAGCTATCGTGTGATCCGCAACGCCACAGGGGCCCCGCCAGCGCTGCGTGACCGCCGCGGGGTGCCTCTGGAGGAGTCCGCACAGTTGGCCGCGGAGAATCTAGCGCGGGCCCGAGACGGCTTCGAGCACACGCGCTACCGCACGCACTCACAGCTGGAGGATTTTCTCGCATACCGCGACGTGTGCCGGCGCGTTGTGAGTATGGAGGTGGTCTCTGGGGAAGAGGGCAGTGACGCAGTCGATCCTCTCCTGCGCACGATTGCCCCGGCCGCGGCGAGCGGCGCCGTCATGTGTAGTTACGGCCCCTCTGCCACCACCACGTCCGCCGCGTCCACGCATTTGGATGGCGCGCCACTCTACAGCGTCTGGACTTCGCAGGCGCACTTTTTAGCGATGGAGACAGAGAAGCAGAAGATGTGCGACCGCATCCGTGCCTTCGCGCTCGACTTCAGCGCTGCCGCGCTCTCTGTGGAGGCAATGGAGAGGCTACGAGCGGACGTCATGTACATGGTGATGCGCAAGCCTGCCACCACCAAGGGCTCCGCCATCTTCACCGTCAAGGACCTGTCCAAGTTCCTAATCTCTCGTAACAAGTTACAGTCGTCGTTGGCACACATCAAGGGTGTGAGACCATCGGACATAATAGATGCGATGACCTCGCCGGCTGAGGCCGCGTTAGTGAGGTACGTGTACGAGCTCCTGCAGTGAGGGGGAAAGAGCAACAACAACAAGCATACCAACACCATAAAATAGAAAAGAGAACGATGAACGAGGGTGATGGAGTCGTGGCAACCATTTTGCATTTATATATGCGGTGCAAGCTCCAGGAGGGGGAGGGAGAAGAGGGCCTCATAAAGGCTATCTGGATCGGCTGGGAGATGCTCGTGCCCAGTTGCACTCTCACCTCTTTGTTCTCCCCTCACTTTCTCTCCTTGTATTTATACGCGAACGTGTACACTCTCTGTTTTGTGTTATTCTTCGTTGGCACTGCCCAGCGAAGCGTTCTGGTGGTGGCGCACGCGCACTCGCTGTATTCTCTTCCCGTCCTCGTCCCCGCATTTTTTTCCCTTTCCATTCTTCGAGTCTCTACTGAGAACAGACGAGGAGAGATGACGCGACACGACCACACTCACAGTGAGGAACCATGATATACATATTGGTTAATGTGTCTGTGTGTTGGCGCATTTTTATTAACCTCTCCATCTCTCGATACTGCTGTGGGCGTGGGCATTGTGAGCGCGTGTGCGCATATGTCTGTCTGTTGACTTTTTTGTATTTATACGTTGCGCATTGATGTAGAAAGGGACAAAAATAGAAGTGGTGCCACCGGCCAATCCTTCTGCCTGCCCCCCTTCGCTCCCGTATACAAGAGCACCTACTGCATCGTCACAAGTACACAAGCAAACACACAATGACACACACAAAAAAAGAGAAAAATAGAGGCAGCGATATCTTAACGTTGGTATCGTTGTATTCCTACCACTCTTGACATCTTCTTCTCTTCACAAAAAAATCCTCACAACAAAAAGAGAAAAACATGTGCATCTGACTGTACTCCGTATCCTTCTTCCCCTTCATTTTTTTGCTGTGGGTAAAAAAAACCCAATACACAACCGAATCATTTTTCTACCAGTGAGTTGTGACCCAGAGTGTACCCAGTAGCAGCTTCACGTCGTTTCATTTATAAGAGAGAGTTATTTTTGTATTTTAAAAAAAGAACAGAACATAAAGGCAGCCGCGCGTACCACACAGGAAATATAACAGCAATCGTTAAGCCATTACATTTATTTAATTCTGCTATATATTTATACATTTTCGCTCTTTCTCGCGATTTTTACAAGTCGACTGTTTAAAAAGAAACAAGTACATCACCGAAAGATGGCTGCTACTCCCGAGACTGTTGCTGCTGCCCCGGCCAGCAAGCCCATGCAGATTGCGTCGATTTACGTCGGCGACCTTGATGCCACCATCACCGAGCCGCAGCTGGTGGAGCTCTTCAAGCCCTTTGGCACCATCCTGAATGTGCGTGTCTGCCGCGACATCATCACGCAGCGCTCTCTGGGCTATGGCTACGTGAACTTTGACAACCACGATGATGCCGCCAAGGCAATCGAGACGCTCAATTTCAAGCGCTTTGGTGACAAGTGCATCCGCCTGATGTGGCAGCAGCGCGACCCGGCCCTGCGATACAGCGGCAACGGCAACATCTTTGTCAAAAATCTCGAGGGCGCGGTGGACAGCAAGGGCCTGCACGAGATATTTGAGAAGTTTGGCGCCATCATGTCCTGCAAGATCATGGAGGACGAGGAGGGGAAGAGCCGCGGCTATGGCTTCGTGCACTTCAAGGATGAGACCTCCGCCAAGAGCGCCATCGAGAAGATGAACGGCGCCTCTGACCACGCCAGCAGAAGGAAGCAAGCTCTCTATGTCGCGAACTTCATTCGACGCAACGCCAGGCTTGCGGCGCTCGTTGCAAACTTCACCAACGTGTACATCAAGCAGGTGCTGCCCTCCGTCGACAAGGCCGTCATTGAGAAGTTCTTCTCCAAGTTTGGCGGTATCACCTCCGCCGCGGCCTGTAAGGACAAGTCTGGCCGCGTGTTCGCCTTCTGTAACTTCGAGAAGCACTCCGATGCCGTCAAGGCGATCGAGGCAATGCACGAGCAGCAGGTCGATGGCATTTGCGCCCCGGGCGAGAAGCTGTACGTGCAGCGCGCGCAGCCACGCAGTGAGCGTCTGATTGGCCTGCGCCAGAAGTATATGCAGTGCCAGTCCCTCGGCAATAATCTCTACGTGCGCAACTTCGACCCCGAGTTCACCGACGCCAACCTGCTCGAGCTGTTCAAGGAGTACGGCGACATCAAGAGTTGCCGTGTTATGACGGACCTCAACGGCGTCAGCCGCGGCTTCGGTTTCGTCAGCTTCACCAACGCTGATCAGGCCAACGCCGCTCTGCGTGAGATGAATGGGCGCATGCTGAATGGCAAGCCACTGATCGTCAACATTGCGCAGCGCCGCGACCAGCGCTACACGATGCTGCGGATGCAGTTCCAGCAGCGCCTGCAGATGATGATGCGCCAGATGCACCAACAGATGCCTTTTGTGGCGAATCAGCAGCAGCAGCACGGTCGCCCCACTCGCGGTCGTGGCGGGCGCCAGCAGGCTGGCGGGCGCGCTCAGGGGAAGCCGATGCCGATGCCATCCCCGCAACAGCTCTTCGGCACCCCTGCCGTCTTCACTCAGCCCACCCCGAAGCACTCGCCCGGCCAGGCCCCAGAAACCCCGCCGCTGCCCCCTATCACACCGCAGGAGCTCTCTGCCATGTCCCCCGAGGAGCAGCGCGCCGCGCTTGGCGACCGTCTCTACATCAAGGTGTATGAGATTGCTCCGGAGTATGCACCGAAGATCACTGGTATGTTCCTCGAGATGCCCTCCGAGGATGCCTACGCGCTGCTGAATGATCCAAAGACACTGGTGGAGCGTGTGACAGAGGCCATGTGCGTGCTGAGAGCACACGAACGCTCTTGACACCGCTCCGTTCGCCTCTCTTACCACGCTTCATTTCCTGCTGGCCATATATATATATATATATATATATATATATATATATATATGGGGAACTCCGCGCATTTACCTTTGTTTCCCTTATATATATGCATTCAACGGACACCATCGCTAAAAAATAATAGATAAATATCAGAAAACAAAAACACACTAATTACCAGTTAAGTTCAACCCGCCCGTCCCCTTTCCACACTGAGAAGGCAACCGGTTTCTCTCTTAATGGTGCGGAAGGGGGGGGGGGAGGGGAGTATATATATGTCTGCAGCATTGCAGTTGAACAGACAAGCGAGCAAAATATAAAAAAATCGAGTTAAGAAGAGATGAGAAAGAGAGGAAAGCAGTGAAGAACACACAGAACACACACATACACACACGGAAAAGAAAGGAGAAAAAGAAACCGAAGATAATGGAGCCGAGCTGACCGCTAAGTAAACTCAATCAGTCTATCACTGTCCTTCTTTGTGTGTTTGTGTGTGTGTGTGTGTTTCTCTTCCTCCTCTTTTTATGTTTCCGCCTTCTCCCCCCTCTCCCCCCTTTTCTCTTCATAAGGAGTATCAAACCCAACTTTGAACCCATTCCAACCTCCACCTCCATCAGCTGGTTGGTGTTGGGGTACTGCGAAGACCCCCCCACCCCACTCGGCGGTTCCTGATCCCCCCTCG
>JAODGE020000723.1:0-13898 GCA_027574965.2 Ecitophya simulans
TCGAATAGGTCGCGTCGCCGGATGCATCTGATGACCGCCAGGCGTCGAAGTAAATTCGTCCACAATTGTCGTTTATTTGATAAAAACGCCGGAATGAGCGGTTTTTGCGTGTCTGTTTTATTAGCCGATCGATGACCTAACAGTCCAAACACACGGCCAGAGCTAAAGCCATCGACACCGTCGGTGCCGGTGATAAATTTCAGTTGAAATGGGCCGGCAACATATTGCCAGATATTCGGCGCAAGAAAATTTGCTTCAAGGCGAATGAGATATGATGAATACCCAGAAGAAAGCAAACGCAATCACATTAAAACTCTGTTTTTGGTCATTATGAGTATATTGATATTGGAATAGGGAGAAAGAATGACAAAAACGCGAGAAAACTTGATATTGGCTTGTAATAATACATAAAAACCACAAGTTCTAATCAGAGGATGAAATGACTACCACTAGAACTACACCCGAACACTTTTATCATCTTCTAATCGTAAGCTCTCTTTCTCTTTCTTATTTCTGTAAAATTCCATTCAAATTGCTCCCCATTTGAGGTAAAATCGTCGACTCATGTGCTAATTCTAATCCCCGCCGTCTTTGAAGACGGTCCCCTCGGATACGCACGACGTCTGCACGTAATATCAGTAATATCTTGAAAATCTGGCACAAAGGCGGCATGTTTGAAAGAATCAGAGGGATTGAAAGCGTCTTGTCTTGTCGCTGGTGACATTTTCAATCGATAGAGCGTCACTGGCACCACCTCAATGCGGCGCCTTTCGCAGAAAAAGTCCGTCTGTGCGCGAGCAAGAAGAACGAAAAGAATTTAATCTATCATTACGCGTTGACGCTTTCAAACCCATTTTCGAGCGCGCAACATTCAACTCGGAGGCGGCGAATGCTCACCCTCGACGCCGGATGATATTCTCGACGTTGCGCACTGAAAAGGAATTTAATTTTATTCATTATCACAAACAAAGGACGGAAAGAAATAGCCCGTTGGTATCAGCAAACGTTCACACTGAGCAAAGATAGTGGAAAGTATAAAATGAATAGAAAACTGAAGAAAACCGTTTCTGAAATGCCTGCTTACTCAAAGTAAATGTTTACGTTCTCATGAGGTATTCGAATATCGTGATACAAAAGAGTTCAGAAAACATTTTTAACCTTATAAACAATTCCACAATTTCACAGATAAGATTAAACAATATTCGATTCGATATAACGACAGAATAAGTACTCTGCAATAGAGTCAGTTAAAGTTTTCTAGATTTAGAGAATACAGTTGGTTCTGTTAGGTTTTAAGAGAACGCCATGTATTAATCTATCAAAATTTATGTAGCGGCATTGAATTGAAGTTCAAAAGATGCAGGAATTGTATTGAAAATCAAAAAAGTGTGAAGATGACACGCCGGCGATGGCATTGGTCGTCTCATCCCGATGCATTCAAACCTTTCCTATCTGGTCGCTTCCAGTCCATTCAACTGCGGACAGATTTCGCCGAACTACCAATGGCACTCGATACGTGATGCGCATGTTGTGCATATTTCTATTCAAAGCGAAACTATCTATTTAGAAGATAGTGGGACGAGTGAAAGATAGAGCCGAATGCGATGTGCACGAATAGTGAAAACGGCGAGCGGAATGGAACAACGGAATGAAGAAAAATCAGAAATAAATAATTTCGTTTGAAGTGTTGCATTAAAAATTTTTGTTTGTTTTAATAGAAAACGCTTGTGCAGTTTAAATGAACTTCGCTTTCGGAGCGATCCAACAATTGCAGATAGACAGACAGGACCAAAAAGGTCGTAGGTGGAGTGGTGGAGGACTGGTGTATTCGGCGGTCGGGAGCTCGGGCAGCATCTGTCCGGACACCCGGCAATATAAAGTTTATTTCCCTGCGGCGGATGTGCCGGTTGGCGTTGCGCGTCGTCGGCGGCGAGGATTGATCATCGCCAACGCCGCCGCCGCCGCCGCCGCCGCCACTGCTGCTGCTGCCGCTGCCGACGACGGACTTCCTGTGACCTCGCGCCCGCTTACGTAACGCAGCGACACGTCGTTATGCCGTCGCCATCGTCAACGTGGCTCGAAACGTTTTTCATATATTCAAACATTCGAGCAAACCGACGCCGACGCGAACAAACATTTGACGTTGACACGCGTCAAATTTAAACAAATCCTGTTTCATCGAGCACTATTTGTTTATATTCGCGAAAACTGGTAAAACTGCAATGGTGTGCGATATTTTGTTTAAATATTCTCACTAGTAAACTCCACGAACTCTGCGCTAACATTAAACCTCCCAACGCCTGCATTACTCCTGCCAACCCTGCCACAGTCGAAGAGTTATGGACTTTTGTTTGGAACGGACATTATGGGGTGGCACGAGCGAACTGGCATTGCCTGCAACGCCGCGCCGCCCCCTCGGCCGCTGCAACGCTGCCCTGTTGAAATATTTACTCAATCGACTCGCCAAGTGCGCCAATCTGCGAGATTGGTTACGTGTAAAAATGTTGCTTTTCATTTTTCCCAGCCAACCCCAATTTCAAACATCTTATATTCGAACGTGTTTGGCACAAAAACTACATTCAGTCACTATAATCTTAATCTCAAAACTGATCAATGTATGTCATTAATAAAATATGAGATAAATCAGTGAAAAGTTATTAAGAGTGCACCTAGAGATAACAGAAACCAACGGACAGGAACAATCAGAAGTGGCGGATTTCCGTTCGATATCAGATTAAGGTAAACAATCAAATTATTAACATAACGTGTATTAAAAAGCACCGATTATTTTATGTTTAGTGACAATAGAATATGAATATATGAACATTTGTTGTTGAATTTTCTCTGTATAGTTATTAAATGTGGGCGCTTGCTAGAAAACGTGCTCCGATAAAATATGTAATTGCAACCGCAGCGGGATGAGTTGCGGCCGTTTGGTAAACTGCTCACAAGAACATTGGTAATTGGAGTTGTCGTTGTGTTTTTCCAATTTTACACGGTCTCACGTTCGTAATCTAGTCCTGCAGCGGCGAAGGCATCGCAAACGTGCGTGCATGGTCGGATGGCTGGGTTACGTGTGTTGGGAGGAAGATTTAACTCAAGATGTGACTCGCCTTAAAAGGGTAGAAGCAAGAGGCAATGTAAACATGCAGATTGTGAGCGAAAACCCAAATAAAAAGGTAGGATTAAAAAAAATGACAATACAATATTGCGTTTAAAATAACAAAAATCGAATGCACGATTGCCCCAAAATTTGGCGGACAGCTACTTAGAGATTAAACGTTAGTTTGTTTGTCTGTGTGCTGTGTTTGTATCCGGATGGGTTTCAGGGAATTGTAGCACAACTGGTTTAATTCGAAGGCATGAAAACTTAATGTCCTATTTATCGAACGTGTTTATTTCATTACTTATTGTTAGCCTAAACACAGTAAACACACTGAGCAATGCAAAAAAATATTTTGAATTGTACTTTAAAGCCGTTCGATTCAAATCCTGTGCCTAACATCCAGAAATTCTGGAAACGTGAATGACAACATGAACTTGCAGGATTGTATACAACTGTCTAATGTGTTCGACATGATACAAGCTCGTATGGCAATGATGTGCGGTTCTCGAGGTTTGCTCACGTTTAACCAAACGTGCGTCCAGCGCCCAACATATCCGAAAGCCAACAATCCTGAATGATTTATCCTTGCAACGTGTCAATCGTGCTAAGAATATTTTAACGGTGAAACGGAACTAAACGTAGGTACAATTCAAAATTAGAATGTTTTACTTTGTGTAGAAAGGCAAAATTACCATTTGGGATTTTTCTCACTAAACTAAATTAAACCTTTCCGTTTATTTTGAATTCTTGTGTGAATTTTGCAAAAAATTATTTTCCATACATTTTTAGATGCATTTTAAATATTTGCTGGCAGATTGACTCCAAAGAATGTGCCGATGAGACACCAAACTAACATTAAACTATTTTAGTATCCCATAATTTGACGTCAAACGCGCAGTTTCATAAAACCCTGAGAATCGTGTAATATTTCATAAATCTGTCCGTATATATTGATGGGATTGGCATAATATTAAATCTGAAACACTTAAAATTCCGTCATTGTCGTCGGCAAAGTCTCAAAAGTGCATTACGTCGACGGTGGGCTTTTTGTCTTGAAACTTTCTTGATTTTAGCCCTCTGGTCTTTCTTCATTTTCTCTTTTATCTATCAGTTTTTCCACGCCTGCAGGTTGGGACTGTTGAGAAATGTTCCTAAAGCTGTCTCGTAGATGAGTTTTTAATAGAATTGTTAGGATATTACAAACCGTTTTTCATCCGAAGCTGGAGATGAAGAAAAATTACGAAATTACTTTGTAACGCATAAATTAAGAATAAAAATCAAAGCGAAATGAAATTTCGCATACAAGAAACTGCAGAAAAAGTTTGCGTCAATTATTAAACTAAATTAATATTAAAATATTTTGTCGATTTTTCACTTTTCGCTCTTTTGCCTTTGAGACTTTTGGGAGTTTTAAATCAAGTTGTCGTTTAGCTTCTGGCGTGCGTGATAAAATACAGGACGCACCGGGCGAGAAAGTTACCCCAGGCGAGCAACTTTTGTTTTTTTGCAACTTTGTAATTCCTTGATTCCTAAATGCCCTACGCTCGCTCGTGCATTACGAGTTTGTAATTAGCGACGGCGCGACTTGAACGAGACAGAATTAGAGACGATTATTACAGTTTTCCAACTGAATAATAATGTCAAAATAGGGATGAAAATAAACCAGAACGGACATATTCAGCTGAAATATTTTGAATTAAATATGAAGTCCACTAAGCTAGCAGAGTGCCCCCGATTGTTTCTATAAACGCAGTTTAATTGAGAATTTTATTGCAATCATTACTTTATCCTCACAATCAGACTTTCTGCATTTGCAGTGTCGCAAATTCTTTCCGGATAACCTAAAGAGTACAATAGGAATGTGAAACGTTCAGATGTGAAACATAAAAATGCGAAATGTGAAAAGTTCCCCCGTTGCGAAATAAGATATTCGCGGTAATAATACTCTGCGAATTGAGATTCTTATCGCGACTGATGAAGCGCTCCCGGTCGGCTGAAGGCCGCAGCGGTGGCGGCGACGAAAGCGACGCATCCAAGTGAAAAGAACATTTAGAAGGGCTCTCGTTAAATGTCCCGTTTGTCGCGTATGCGCTAATGGTAACGTTCGCGTTTAGCGCGGTTAACTCGGATCGCAAACGCGGAAGCCGAGCATTAACGTGCATAATGCGCGACATAACGTTATTTCGAACGAGACGAGCGAACGATATTGCTCCCCGGTGAGTTACGAAACGACCGTTGGAGAGACAATAAAAATATTGATGTCGGCCACGTCGATGATTTTTGACAACGAAAAGTTTCGCTTGCGGTGAGACGAAACAATGCGAAGTTAATTTCAACCGTTTTATTCGCAAAAATTACAGCGCTCACTTCGCATCTTCGTGAATCTTGTACGCGCCGAACGGTTTGTTGTTGTGATAGTTATTGGCGGCTGCATAACCGTAAATGCCGCGTTGGCGGCGACCGAAAAGAGCCGCCGGCTGGATGTAGCGTCCGTAGTGCGAGAGCAGCAGCGCGACGTAGGGATTGATTGGAAGATGCGCTGGATGATTGAAGCCGCCAGCCGCCCCCGTCGGTGACAATCCGAGCGTCTGACCAAGAAAGACTGCTGCCAGCAACGGATTCGCCGCCAAGCTCGCTCGCAATGCATGCTCGTGCTGAGCGAGTAATTGAGTTGGATTCGCATCTGACAACATGCCAGGCAATTGAATTAGCATTTATGGCAAATTACGAAAAACGCGCAATCACACACATTAGAAATAGCTACAACCGCTAACCACCACTTAAATACTTACCGTAATTATTATGTTCATGGACTGGCGCATGATGCTGATGATCGAACGAATTAATCTCATCGGTATTATCAAACTTATGATGCTCTACGTGTGGCTTGTAGAGTTTCTGCGGTACATAGTATTCATAACCGTCTCCATGATGTTTAACTCTATTAAAGCCATCTTCCAGCGTGTACAAAGTTTCTGCAGATTTTTTACTTTTTGTCTTATCCACGGTTTTATAATTCTCTTTTAAATCCTTAGGTGCTTCGTTCCTTATTGTTAAACTCGTACACATTTTCGCGATAAATACCAAACCGGCGAGACATGAAACACACCAAAATTGCATCTTTACGAAGATAGCTATTTAAGGTATTTAATTAATCAAAACAGAATGGTGTAGATTCTTCAGAATCTCGACGTGGACTGAATGTTGACTGACATTTTTAAACTTTCGTCTTGAATGTTAATGATAAATCCCTTCTTTTCTCTTTCACGTCTTTAGCATTTTCATTTGCTTTCTGGCAGCGCATTTCTTGTTGCCTTCGTGCGCTCGCTTTCATTGTGTTTTCGCGTTTAATTGAAAAGCAATGTCGCGTCCTGTCGCGACCCGACCCTTGGCGTAATCGCACTCGCGCGACTTTGTCTTTATTGTTATCTTTCTATGTTGCCACATGCCGAACAGTTTTCGCCGGCGAAGATTTTCACTTCGACGTTCGACCACGTATTAAAGTTGTAACCGGTTAATTTCGCTCGTCTATCTGCATTGTATTCGTATTCGTACTTTCGTTTTCGCTTTGATGAATTAACGTCGTTGCAACCCACAGGATGTTGCACGACATTGTTGATTTCGACTCTGTCACATGTTCATTGTTGATTTTCTCATTGGTACACGCTGAAACGTTATTTAAATATTTCAAACTGTGTTTAGGCGTACATTTAGAAGCAAATATTTATATTTTTTGGATATTCAGAAAGCATATGTATAATAATGAATTCAAGCTTATATAGAAAACAAATAGTTTTCAGTTGCAACATAACAATCTGCAACGGTTGTCAGAAATATCAATTTTGTGTATATCCCGGGGTTGCCAGCGACATAGCTGGTTTGTAAATATTTGCTAGCCTAGTAACATTGAATCAGTACAATTTTGGTAATCCAATAAAACATATACATGAATGTAGATAAGAAAAACCTCAACCCAGAATATAACAAAAGTAATTTATCACTAATGTAAGTATTTTGCAGTAGGTCGCCGTTTTACATTGCCAAAATGCTGTTGAACATTTGCGCAATTTAAAGCGCGTTCCTGATAGGGGCTTCAGTCACAAGTATGTTTTACACGAAACTATTCCTAAATCATTACTTACTTATATTTGTCTGCTTTAGGTTTATTTAGTGTAAAATTAGATTATCAAATATTTTATCCGAATAACCTCGGAATTACATTTCCACGGTCTAAGAAGTATGTTTTTCTAACTCATTGCTGGATTGATAGTTTTTCATTGATTGGTACGACAAAACCACGACTGAATTTAAATCCCATGAAGAGGGTATAAAAGAACATATTTTTCAGATCACTCAGTCACAACGATGTACTTCTTTTGGAATATTAACAGAGGCTGTGCAAATATTGAGTATCAATGCAAAAATTACAAAAGGCTTAATTCTCACAAATATTATTGCAACAATTACACTAAAATGGGATACTACATTGACGATAAAAGTAATAATTAATTATTAATAAAAATTTGACAATGATAAACAAAATGTTTAATTTTCTAGCAATTCTCTTATATTTATTCCTCAATTAATATACCTAGCGCCGTCTGTTGTATACTTGTAATACTACATGCTTCTCTGTACACCTGTTACCACTTGTTATATGCGCTTGATGTGCTTGATGTATACGGCGCCTTCATGTGGGCTTGACTCGTTCGTTGTGTTTGTTGTGTCGATTCGTTTCATTCGCTATCAAGTCTTATCATATCTGTCGCTAAAAACGTGAACATTTAAATTTGCACATGCAAAGCAATAAAATGTATCTGAAGGCGACACTAATTTCGTCTGTCCTATTGCTCATGTCACTAAAGCAAGGTAACTAACTAACCTAGTGGGTGTGGTGATATCAAAATTAATCATTCACAAACAATCAACAATTATTACTATTTTAGCGAATGCGCTTTGGTGTTTTGAGTGCGTAAGCACACAACCTGGATGCGGGGATCCCTTCAACTGGATATTTTTGTGGTCAAATGTTTGCAAAGAGGACAATGATGTATGTGTGCGAATCACTGAACGCAAAGGGTCTGAGAAAGTCATAACTAGATCATGTTTGAGTTCTTTGAGAGGCATTAGGACGGATATTCCCGCTGATACTTATGAGGGATGCAGAAAAGCAGTAAAAGATGTTAAATTAGGGCATTATGTTAACAACAGCATAAAGGAATTAGATATTCACAGGTAAATACACTTTTGATATAAAACAATGAAATTAAAACATATATAAACTCGAAATTGATAACTTATTGTCATTTTAGGGATTATTATGAGGACACTGAGTTCTGTTTTTGTTTCCTAGATCATCGATGCAATGAATCATCATTTGTCACACCATCATTTATTGTGGTTACAATTGGTGCTGCAGCCATGTTAATGCAAAGAATATTGTAGGCTATAAATAATTAAAGTAATGTTAATCCTTTCAAAATTATACAAATTATACTAAATTAATTTAACAGCAATAATCCGTCCAGAAACTTGTATTATAAATATCTTGTAATGATTACAAATTATAAAAAAAAAATTATGTATAGATCTTTTACTAGGTAGTAAAACTAGTCTTAAAATGAAGTTTTGCAAGTCATTTGTAAAAACTATTGTTAATTTTATTACAATTTATCGTAATTATGATGATTAACAAAGTATTCTTATATCGAATATTACAAATGACAAATATTTTAATGTTGGAATGCATGAATGACTAGATGTAAAATTTTTATACTTATTTTTAATGTTAGTACTTTTAAATTGCTTTCAAAAGCATCGACGAAACGTTTTATACAAACATGTGAGCATGTGATATAGAAGTGCACTTACAGTAAAGTTCAGTAAGGCTTAAGTTCTAATCAAAATACGATTTTTTTATGTACCAATTGTAGTTATAAGCGAAATAAATAGTTATTAGTTTTGCATCTACAAATTGTAGTTGCTGGAGATTCATAACTGAGTCTACACATGTTTCGATTGTTATTGTACAACTTAACTACAATAATTTGTTGAATGGACTAGGAAATGTTTAATTTTCTTTAGAATTCAATACCACAACACTACGGACAGTCCGAACGCACAATCATTTTCTCAGCACTTGTACAAACTACATTTTTATTCGCCCTGGAGCTCGAACGTATGAAAGTTGAGATCGTCGTAGAGATTACTTGCTTGCAGAATTTCGCTTTCGCCTTCGCCCATGTTCAACCCCAGGGTGCTCTGGTGAAAGTCCGTGATCAGATAATCTCCGGTAAGGCCGCATTCCTCTACGACTTGTTCTTGAGGCGTGGGCGGACACAAAAAATCTGAATCATCGTTATGGCCACATAAATTCACACATTTCACAAACCAATCAACACACAAGTTAATGTAACTAATATGTACTATCGTGCAAAAACATAAATATAACTATTTGTAACATACCTAGGGACACCACTGATGATCCAAGCATAGTCAGACATAAATGAAAGAAGAATAGTCGAAAATCATTTAAAGAACTTCAGTTGATAACAAAAGTAAATAATTAAAATATAGTACAACAAATAATTGTTAGTTTATTAATCGAATAGTCGGTGTGTTTATCATAAAACTTGAGTTTTTTGTGCACCATCTTTATTGCCGTTATAAGTCGTAGATGTACTTACCTCCAAAGCCGCCAGACATGTCAATAACATATTCAATAGCAACACTGTCCGGTTCCATTCGCTTTTCCTGTGCGACCGTAGCGGGTTCCTGTGGTAAAATGCTAGCGGTCGCGTTTTCCAGCTCGATATCTTGCAAGCTTTCAGTTGTGCACTTGGCGGAACTTTTTATGAATTGTTGGAGTTTTTGGCGTTTCTAGTTCAACACAAAGCAATTGTACATGCTAAGGCGCATACAAATAGTGGTACCACTTACTATTTGCCAGGACTTGTGCTCTTCTTTCTGGGCGATCGTCCACAGGTGACCAGCTCCGTGGACGGCCTTACTGCCTTTTCTAAAATGGGGATTGATGGAGAGATTATGCCGGACGGAGTTCTTCCATCTGTCGTCGTTTTGTTTGTAGAACGGAAAGTGATCGCTGCAAACAAAAGAATAGGAGGTATGTTGTTATTCACTAAAATTTGAAATTAAATGTTTGCGTTGTCACAGCGAGAAAGCTATTTTTCGATTGATTGGGTAATTATTCTTACAAATTTATTGCGTTTGATCACGCAGACCCCACCTGTTCATAGGATATGTTCAGACAAACCTAGAAAAGGATATTCTGTATCTCTAAAATTGTCTTCTTGATGATTTAACCAATATTAGACAGCTACACATCGGCCTGTAATTTAATTGAACGCACGACACGACATGATGACATCCCCATTCTTGAGCTCGCCGTGACTTCCTTCTACCTAATCGAGTATATTAAAAAGGGAAATTTATTGCCCCGTATAGAAAGCATGAAAACAAGCGATACGGTCATGAGTCGTTCATCGAAATTCGTTTCGTTTCGCTTCACCGATTATGACTTCACCTGCGGCGCGCCGAGACGCAGCTCGGTGCCAGGCACCGCCTCGCGTTTTTCACCCATCCCCGCCCAACCACCCGTGCGCAATCCGGAAATTTCCTGAAGCGAACTGCTCGACAACAAAACTGCTGGCCTTTAAACGAAACTCCTCGTCGAGTAACATGGGGTTGTGCTTGCGACCGGATGCACCGTGAGGACAAGACCATTTAACAATGTACTTCTCAACTAATTGCTTTCACAGTTTTTCCATCCGCCCCTACGTTTATATCGAAATTGACGGCCTACCCCATAATAACTTAGATTTACTCCTTCATCGATGCACGCGTTCGCCCCTTGCTCCACGACATGATAGTCTCTGTAAACGGCGAGGGGGTAGAAGCCGATTTTGTCTTTGCGAGACCTTCTAAACCTCAACCACAACGCGGGGTCGGTCGAGGTGAGGCGAGGTTTGATCGCATTTTTCGTCGTCGTTTTCACTTTGCAAAGTCGGTGCCAGGTACCGCGCGACTCCACGAACCGCGGCTATCGATGACGGCCGCTGTGAGCCACACGATTTACCGATCATTACCTACACACCGTCTGGCTATCAAAGCAAGCAGGAAAGCACGTGGAAACTTTGCGTGAAGGAAGACCGTGCGATGCATGCCAAACATTATTTTCCCAGGGGCTTTGCGCCCGCAATGAAAACAAATCAGTGGTAACTGACATTTAAATTCGCCCCAAGGTTTAAAACTCGGCTATATAAACATGCCTTTAAAGAAAGCATGATACTCGCATTATTAAACACTTACGATATCCACTGGTAGATTCCCGATACAGTCAGCTCTCCTTTCTGCACCAAGGCGTGCTCGATCAACTCGGTGTAAGTAAATGGGGGCTTCTTGGGACCGGTGTATTTGGCGACGGCGGTGGGAGGATTCGTATGCACCACCGTGCCGTGATACTGTTGAGGTACGCTGGTGTACCCGTTGCTTTGCAAATCGATCATGTTGCCGTGCTCGTCGACGGCATGATATTGCGTATTCGCGTTCACCGGCATCATCTGCTGCTGCTTCGGGGTCTCAGGCACAGTTTGTATCACAGATTGTCCAGTCGCATGAGCGGGAGGCAGACTATGCGGTTGTTCTAGATCGTTTAGTGCAAATGAGATAATTATAAAAGACAAATATCTGCCAGCATGATCTACGAATGACCGAGATTACATTTCACACCTGCTGAGACTTTATTTATCATTTATTATAATTCAATATAGACGCAACTTAAATTTTGCACGCTAACTCAAAAATTCTAAATTACAAACAAAACCATTTCGTACTAACAAGTCTACATATATGATCTACGGTTGATAACAGGTTTACATACCAGGTACAGGTGGCAACTCGTTAATCTTGTAATTCAATAACCAGGATAAGTTCCCATCCGTGGAGTCCCCCTCGATGCCGCTGTCTTCCGACACTCTGGGACTAGGCGATCCTGTGAAAACGGACGTCGTCGAAGAGAGACTCGTTGGTGGCATGTCCATTATTCCACTATCCAGTTTCATTTGCTTGCCCCCCATTCCCGTGCCGCTGCACTCAACAGCTTCCTGACCAGCGGACATTGTCAAACTTTTCAACACTTGCAATTCTTCGAGATTTACATTGTGCATTTCGGCGACTATGTTCGGAATTTCACTTGTGATATCCCAGATTCCATTCAGAAGTACAACCTGCTCAACACAACCACGACAATTAAGCCTAACCAAATAGAGCGTCACAAAATGGCGTCTAATACAAGTTGTGCATGGTGCGGCAACGATAACAGTTGATACGAACCTGCTTTTCATTATCTTGCGGTATATAATTGTCTTTCATCTTAATAGCAATGTGTGGTATATTAGAAGTAAAATTAATCTTTGATGCAATTTTCGCCCGAAAGTCGTCAAGCTTGTGGTCCCATTCCGAGTTTTTGTTCGGCGGTAACAGCTCGTGGAGTTCCCTTGTCGGCTCGTCGGCGTCTTGTAAAGCGTATGGATCAGCATCATCGCAGGGCTTAAGAAATACCGGCGAATCCACGCGGTCGTTCCGCATGCGGACGTCATTTTGAATATCGACGTTTTGAACATTCGGCTTGTTTGATATGATATTAACATCTGCACTGTTTGTGTTATTCATTTTTTGTTACAGATTAAACAACGACCGAATCAACGCACTTGTTATTCGCAAGACGTGTTCGTGAAAGGTGGCGATATTATTTTGAATAGTCCACTATGACGCTTGTCACAACATTAAAACAATTGAAACTCGATGACATGTCTCTCTCCTTATCTTATCCTGGGGTTATGCAACATGTTTAACAAATGAATAACGAAGAATGACATCTATGTAGATGGCGAAGATAACAAAGAAAATAATTGAATGCTAACTACAACAGCTTTTAAAACGTCTGAATCGAGCTACGCCTTTGGATTGCAGCCCAAACAGTAGCCAGTTAACGGCTAGTTATGGCCACCAATGTCCAAAAATATTATTATTTAGAAATATGTGCACAACGTGGTATATGAGTAAAGATTATTGAATGTTGAGTATAAATACCTCCATAAAATGATAATCCTTGGAAATGCTCACAAACACTGTAAGTTAGGATTGAATATAAGGAGAGGGTTGTCGTGGGTGAGAAATACGGAGAGTTGGTTACATGGGAAAAACGATGTTTACCCGCGGATGAGCAACTGCGGAATGATTTGGTAAACGGTGGGGCTGAGCTTTTATTGGTGGTAACTGCAAGGGTAGAAAATAAGCAAAGCGGGGTATTTCAAAAGTAGAGGATCACCAAAAAAGGATACAAACAAAACAAAAATTTAAAGCGACAGGTATCATGGCATTATTAGTATGAGAAATTTACGAAAGAAAAATGCCAATAGTTCAATATTATCATTTGACTAATATTTTAAGCGATCGTTTCGAGCCTGTAATTGATAAGGAATTTGCAAAGAAACTAAATAAATTTTTTTTGCGGTATTTTTATTTTGAATGCTCCAAAAAACAGACAATTAACCAGATTGAGATTGAGTATATAGACTGAAAAAGCTAAAACATTGCATAATGATTTTACTATATATCATGTACAAATAAAATAAAAATCATGAGAACCAACCAGCTTTCTCTTTGGTATGTGCAATATTATCTAACAGTATTATTTCTATAATATCATCAACCAGTCTTTAAGACAAAAATATATGATGGTTATAAATACATTTAAATATATATGTTATAA
>JAODGE020000745.1:0-11827 GCA_027574965.2 Ecitophya simulans
AAAAAAAGCAATAAACGCGCCAAAGAGGTTTTTGCCGTCGCTTCGTTAAAAGATGAATTCGTTTGTTGTTTCGCTCCGGAGGTCGTAAAAACGTTTCCCGCGCCGCGGCGGCGCGAAACCGGTTAACTTTGAAGTTTGCCGCAGCGCGCGTCGCGCTTCGAAATTGGCGGTTTTCGCTCCGACGCAGAAGAAACGCGCCGCGCTCTGACGGAGTAAGCTAACATCGAACGTACACAATTAACGGCGGGGACCGAGGAGCGCTTAGTTTTCATAGCTGGTCGCCGGTGCGACGGCGAAGGCGCCGGGCGGCAAACACGCGCCGCGCGCCGTCGGAAGGCAAAAGGTTCCCGAAGGCGGCGGCAAGGCGACGACGTGAAGGCGCGCACAAAGGCGCGCGTCCGGACGCAAAGACTAACGATGTATGTTCTCGTTTATTCGCATCATTAAACGCTCCGCCCGCCCTGACCCGGACCTTCGGAGGAGCATAAAAGGTTGAGAAGCGTCGGCCCCCAGTTTACTATCGTTTCGTTCCGCTCCGAGTGATTCGCGGCACACGTGCAAGGCGGCGAGACACGATCGCGTCGGCCAAATCCCAAATGCACTTAAAGAATTATCCCATCGGAATTATTCAATAAACAGACGCCGACATTGCGTAAGTGGGTAATGCTTATGTAAGCGTCTAAGCCCCGTTCGTCCAACGCCGGGATCCGCACCCCCCCATCTCGAGGAATAAAAAAAGCGCTTTTTCTAAAAAGCTTCGCGCTCGGCAATAGCTTTAAAGCGAACTAAAGAATAGATACGTAGATATATAGTTAGTTCAACGAGCGTGTAAAATGTCGAACAGCGTATCGAGCGTGCCGACGCTGTAAACCCCGTCGTTATTATTTCCAGCGATGGAGTTATCCTCCAGACAAATCAGAATAAAATTAATAATAAATCACGGCGGCGGCGGGTTCGCTCACGCCGGCGCGCGTTTCGCCGAGGATGGATCATTTGGGTGTGGAAATGTCACGCGGCGAGCGCGGAATTACGCGACTCCCTCGGGGCGCTGCGAAAATGTCACCACTCAGCTCCGACTTGTACATACAATAATGATATCCTCCTCGGGGAGACCTGCCCTAACGTACACGGTTATATCTCTGCATATTTACAAGTGCCCGCAATAGGGACGCGACGCGAGCGACAAATATCATCCGTCGAATTTGTCGAATGAATGCATTGCGCGCGCGAATTTCGAGCCCTAATTTTGCAACGCGATATTAAAGAGATTGCTGTTATTGTTCGGTAAATTCGATAACTTTTATATTGCAAGCAGTGCTCCCGAATAAAACCAATCGCATTTTCTTCTTTCGTTCTTTCATTTTGCGCGCAGACGCGCGTTTTGCATATAGAAGCAAAATCGAAAGGTATTCCCAAAGCTTGGCCGCGCGCTGCGTGTATGAAAATACATTCATGAATATCAAAACTGCAGCGTGACGTTCCTACGATGCCGCCACCCCTTTTCGGCCCCGGCTAATATATTTGAAGCAATAAAAAATGTTACATATTTGTTAGAATTACAAGATGCTTCCTTTAAGACAAACTTTTATGCGGCGCCATTTGTAGTGATAACGTCGGCGCGCAGCGAGTGTATGAAATATTCGTAGAAAATTAATGACTTCCGGCGATAGCCACTCATATTTTCTGAGATCAAAGAAAAAAATAAAAACGACAGCCGGATGTCTGTTATCAAATGGTAATTCGAACATACAGCGCAGCGACAACGTTGCCGAGTCTAATGATTTGTAGCTCAATTATAATAGGAATATATTATCTCCCCCCGCATGGGAGTGAAGCGCGATATTTCTGGATCGCGGGGTGGGCGACACCCTAGAGTTTGCTGCATTGTATTTATGATAAATTTGTTGATGTTGAAGAGAGGCACGGAATTCAATTACGGTGAATACCCTATATATATACATATATCTGAGCGTTCAGTCGCGCCTGTCCCCGGACGCTCCGGATGCGGCTGGAAGGGAAAATATGAAAAAGCGAATGGCAAACGACCAAGAAACGCGAGCCGGTAAGCGCGCGTCCTGCCCTTAAGACGTGACGTATTCACGCACGCCGCCGCGTCTATAAAAAAAAAACAAATCTGAATGTGAAAACAGGCAAAACTAGCGGGCGGGCGGCGGCGACGCGGCGATACGTTTTCAGCGCGTCCTCCACTTGCTTCCACCTACATTATGCGGAATGTGTTTGTGCGTCGTCCTACGAAACTTCCACGCGCCGCCGCCCTCGCCCGCCTGCGTCGCCGTCGCCATCGAGCGGGTAAACAAACACGCAAACTTGGTTCCATTTCCGCGGTTCGCGAGCGCGCATCCCCGACGCGACCGCGGCGAAAACTCCGGATTCATCTTATCCGTACGGCGGAAGAGATGGAGGGGCGCGTCGCGATTGTTTTCGGAAATTGGACGAAGGCTGAAAAATGTGTGAAAGCAAAACGCCACCCCACGCGAATTTCAATCATCCGCCGCAAGGCGCTCGGAAACAAGCAGCAAAAAAAAGCGCGCGCGCGCGCACGATTTGCGAACGTAAATCGTCAGGATTTCCACGCTAAAACCCCGAGATAATCTATATCTCATCTGGTTGACTTAACGATGTCGCTTAAACAAAGCCCATCGACTTGTCTCCGCCGTGTCGGAAGCCCGCCTATGTCTACAGATCAAAGCTCTCGTCAATGTTTGGTTTATCTTGGGCAAAACTACGATCCAAGACGCTCATCCGACGATGTAGCCGACCCTCCCGCTGGCGTCGCCCGGAGGGGGTTATCTCTTCCGCTTCCGACCCCACGGCGCGCATAAACAGCCCGCGCGCGGTATTTAATACGCGCGATAAATAACGCCGTCGCAGGCTTTCCTCCCTGACACTGATATGTGGCCGTGCAGCGCGACGCGAGACGCACGACTGTTAATTGAATGAGACGATAATGTAACGTTTGCGTAGGCGCCCAGATTTATCTCCGAGAGATTTACGCACTCGAGAGCGAACCCTCGATGAAAGCGGAACGCCACATGGGCGAGAAAAACCGCGCGCTTTAATTAAAGAAGAAAAAAAATGCGCCACCGGGCGAAATCTCCGCCGCGTCGTAATTTAGTATTAAGATGAGTTAAGAGGGCAATTTATGGCGGCCGCTTTTTTTGGCGCAGCGGTGATGTATAAAGAAATAACAGTGCTAAGAGAGCGGCAGTTTCATTTATCGTAATTTTTCCAGCGAATTAACGACTGGCGCCAAGTGGAGGCGCCGGGCGACGCGCAAAAGGTAACAGTTACGACAAAGCGTCAGTTGATGACGGCACACGAGCGCGAATGAAGATACACGAACAATAAAGTCAGCCGACAAAACGACGAATCATTGAGCGCCAGGTACGGGGCAATTCGGCGGCCTTAAACGGATTCGCACATGCGGGACGCAAACGTCGCCGTTTTGCAATGCAGGCACAAATCAAATATCGGCGCCGCGGGTCGAATGTAAATCAGGACTCTGAGGTGCGTCGGTCGACCCATCGATTTTCCGCCGAGTTTTCTCTTCGCTTTTTAATTGAGCGCCGGACCGTCGATCCTTAATATATACAAACTTTAAAAGCAATCGTCGAAGGCGTCCACCCGGCAAGGAGAGCCGCTCGCAGCCGCCTTCGATTTCTGCTCCGGCGGTGAAGAGGAACGATCGCGCACCGCGTTACTTCGAAAATCTTTTAACCCACTTTGCCGCCGTCGCTCGCCGGGCGCGCCACTCGGGCGGAATATGTATGAAGCGGTGCAAGTGCGCCCGCCCGGTGCGACGACGCTCTCTCGCCTGAGAGCAAATACGACCATTATGTAATTTACAATCAAAATCTTATTACGCACATAGTGGCGCGTTCGCGCGCCCGCCCGCCCCCGGATTACATCGCCCGAACCGCTTTAAGTAACATCGCTGCCGGACGCGGCGACCGCGACGCCGCAATCCGGGCTTAAAGCTCCTAAATAACACTTTGCAAAAGTTGCGCGCGCGCCAGCGGCGAGCCGACCATAATCTGCATTCCGCCGATCTTCGGATTGCAAACGCGCGCGAATATATATTGCGCCATCGGGTCAGAGCGTTGGCTTTTCGCGGTCGCGGTCAGCGATTTCGAAAGTCCTAAAACACACCGCCGCGCCAAAAGAGGAGCGCACGACCGGCAACAAGGGAGCGAGAGGAAGAAAGCAAAAAAAAACACAGAACCACCGAGACCCGCGCCGTCCGACCGGCCGCGGCGAACTTTTGTATTAAACTTTTACCGGTTTTCAAAACTTATTTGAATAATGTCGCCGCGTCCGGGAATTTCGAACGGAAATAAATTTGTAAATGTATGTAGGATCTGGTCACGAACGCGCGAAAGGAAGGGATTATGATGTATACGAGCGACGACGGCGCCGGCGATTCCGGAGCGCTCAAAAGTCGAAAGCTGCAACCGCCTGCCCCCGAAAGGCCCGCGCGTCATTTGCATATTTTTCGAGCGCGCGACCCACCGGCAATTAAGGAGATTTATCACGAGTTAAGATGGCGCTCGCCGTCGGTGACGGCAATCGTTTTATATGCACATCCTCACGCAATATTTAGATTCTCGGTGGTAATTTCGAACGCAGCAGGTGTTCGCGCGTCGCAATAAAACCCGATCGTATATACTGCCGCACCTCGGCTCTTGAAAGTGTCACCGAGCGCGCCTAGTTAACCCGGCGCCGCCGCCACGCTCGCCATTAAAATGATGTCGCATTAAATGCCGCCGCCGGCGCGATAGTTTTAATTGAAACTAGATCTTCGTGCGTGTGAATTTACGACGAAATTGTTTGACAACGCACTTTACGGCGCGCGCGTTCCATCTCTGACGTCCTGCGGCTTTTACGGCCGCGGCGCTCGCGTTTTTTTTGTCAGTGCCGGCGCTCGGTGCGTCGTAATTATAAAATAAATTAATGCCACGTAATAAAATATGCGAGCGAGCGTCCCCCGCTCTTCGCTCAATGGCAGCGGTGTTTTTCTTCGCGGCCTGTCCGGCGTCGCCGCCGCCGCTCCAACGCATCGTAACAATATCTTTTACGGGCGCCGGAATTTATGTACCACAAAACATTACGACATGAAAATGCCTATTTAGCATTCGCCGTCGACGAGAGATGCCCAAACCGGTGATAATTAGGTGCGAAATTATATGAAATGTAAATCGATGGAGACAGACCCGCCGCGCATCCATCAAGTGTCACGACGTAACATTACCCGCACTCGATACATCGTTATTAACATTTAATTCGCTGCGCCGAGCCGAGAACGAAAACCGCCAGCGCCATTTGCGTTATAATTCCTCGTCGGGGATTTTTTTTGCGAGAATGATAAAATGCACCGAGGGGCGGAATAAAAATTTAAATTTTCCACCATACGACTGCGGCCGCGCCAACGCAGAAGAAGTGGATGTGGTGGATGCATTATGTCTGATATGCGGGCGCGGATGGAGAAAAACGAAGGAGCGCGCGGAAAACGTACGAACGCCGCGGAATCTTAGAGAAGTGGCGGGAAGGCAATCTTCTTAAGAACTCTCCTCATCCATATACCTGCAGTAAAATATTTCAACATATATAAAATTTAATTTAGGCGCTCGCGCGCTTTTTCCGCCCGCCAGCAGCGCGGAGGATGTTAACTTAAAATATAGTCGAAGTTAAACGCCGCCAGCACTCAATAGCGCCCGCTCGGCGCGAGCCACAACTATAAATATATCGACGCGTTAGCGGGCGGAAAGAGGTGGAAAATCCCCGTCGGTAATTTTACGTTGCACCAAATTTAAGCGATGGAAAGGTTTCCGTTCTTGCGCTCTTTTGCGCGCAACTATTTCGAGGCCCAATCTTACGAACCGTTTCAGCCGATCAAAACCCCATCAAGCATATGTGCAATGAAGTTAACTATTTAGCGCGCGATATAATAAAAGATCGCGTTATCAGTGACGTTCTTAGATTGCGCGGGGTTCGTTAGCGAGTCGTCGAGTCGAGGCAATAATTTGCGCCTAGGCGCCGAGAGCATAGGTATCTATAAAAGTGTTATATGCGAGAACTAAAAATAAGTTAATTCAACTGCTAACCTAAATGTATGTCTAACCGAAGGTGGGCCGGCCGCCGACGAAGCGACGCGGACAATAAAACAGATTCACGTGCGCGGCGAAACCGAACATGTGAAAAGGTCGGGTTTTCCGAACATTAAGATGTTTATCTATGCGCAATGCATGCGCGCGTAGGCGTAGGGCCGACGAAACGAGGCACATGTTTAATCCCGATTGGCGGCGCGCGCGCCCGGGTGGCATGACCTGGAAGCGAAACACGTGTGCGTCGGATGGCCGGGATATATCGAATCGAGGAAATAATTAACCGATGCAGGCCATCACGCAAACTTTCTCGTAAATCGCTCGAATCCATTAATCCGGGTATTCTTGACAAGAGGCGTATCACGCACCGGGATCGTTTGAAAAATAGTCCCTCGCCGCCCCACGCCCCAGACGGCACGAAATTGCCTCTAATGATCTAACAAACAAAACAAACATTGCACGCGCCGCCGGCGCCGCCGAGGGCGGTCGAAACTCCGGCGTGCGTTGAAAAAGAAACGAATGGCTTTTTATTACCCGATCGCAAGTGACCGTCCGATGCACTTAACGCGATAATTATATGATTCGGCCGCGTTTTCCGATGCGCGCCGGATGGAAATCCGACGCGGCGCGCGCAAAAAGCTCGCATTGTTCGAACCCCATTAGCATACCAAAATATCGCCGCATCAGCGAATGCATATTTTCGCCGTTCGGGCGAATCGCAGAAATTTTTATAAGGAAGATAAATTCGCGCTGTATGCTGATGAGTCAGGCGGTCGCGCGCGGTAGGCCTCGCAATGCGCCGGCCCCGGGGCGCATTATTCGCACGTAGGTCTATTTATTGCTCTTGGTCGGGCAAACACGCGCCGTCGCCGGGCTTTGTTTGCGTTAACGCCGAGATGGTTCTAGGATTCGCCCCTGCGCCCGTCCACTCTAACGATGCATCCACGTGCGCCCAAAAACATAATAAATCGCGCAATTAACAACCGAAGAACGCAAGCCTCGAATTCCGCGAGGTAAAAATCGAGCACAGCGCATAAAGATGGCGCAACCATGCATGGCCGTTGAGTAAAACACAATGGGGTGCATAAAACATGGCGGCGCAGGTTTCCTCGCCGAATCCATCCTGGGGACTCTTGTGATTTACAAGAGCGTCGGGAAGGAGGGAGAAGGCGCGCAGCACCCGCGGCGCGAATGCCTTCGCTGCACCCTTTCCTTTATTTTATTCTCGACGTTTCCGCTTTCGTTTTCACTTCCGGCCGGATAATAAAGACCGATCATTTCGTGCGTTATGTTTCGCGTCCTGCGTCCTGCACGAATACTTATTCACCCGCGTGCCTGACTCGCGCACGCACGACGACAGTAAAACCTGGCGAGCATCCCGTTGTGCGCGTCATAAAGCCAGGTAGGAACGAGGAAGCGGCGGCGCAGACAAGGAGCGACTGGCGTTTTGTTTGTAATAACTTTCGCGAGTGTATAATTTTCGATGCGCGGCAAACTGTGCGCGAGCACTCGACTCTAAGTGCGTCTATCTAATAAACTAATGAACGATAAAAGCGACGCGACGCGCTAAACGCCCGTCTGCACACGGGCGCAATCACCACCGCGGTGGATGGGGGAAGCCAGGGGGGGCATTAGACGCGCCCGTAAAGTTGAGCGACAAATAAAAAGGAACCGCGCCGCCGAGCAACCGGAAGGATACGCGCGCACGCAATGATAAATAATTTCGGCGCTGGATGGCCGGAACGGAGGGAACCGTGCAACCGGCAAAGAGACGGCGGAGGTGAATTTAGCCGCGCGCCGCGCCGCGCATTGTTATCTATTGTGCGATGGACGGGGGCATATCTGTGCGCGTTTCCTGCCCCCTCGGGCAGTATTTCACGGATAATGCGAGCCGTGGCAGACGCAGCAAGCGGAGCGCCGTGGGGCGAGCGTCGAACGTTCGCTCGCGGCGGCGGTTACGATGTTAAAATTCGAAGCCGCGCGTCGCGCCGATTTTAATTACTCGGCCGGCGCATTAGCGTCGCCGGTAATCGCTTTAAAGCTCGCTCACAATACAAAACGTATCTCGTGGGCGTCGGCCGGATTCGGCGCGCCGCTCGCGACCGCGGGCGCATCTCGCGCAATTGTGCCGAACGAGGCGTTAAACGAACACGCAAGATTTTATGTTCGCCGCGGCCGAAATCGCCCTCGACGATAAATCACGCGCGTCGCACGAACGAAATCGCCGCGCCGGCCGCACAAAGGTTTTAAATATTCCCCCATCCCAACCTCAACCGCCGGCCGCGAGCCAATTAATACTCGAAATACAGATTCGGCAATTCTAATATCCCGGCGCCTCCGCAACGCGTGCGCGGGCTCGCGATTCGAAGCGACCCAACGCAAACGATTCTTGTAAATCCGCGCCCGAAATTATTATATAAATCACGTTTAAATACACACGATTGTGCTAACAAAAACTCTCGGGTCCGACATTCCCGAAAGCCGGCGCCGCCGCCGCCGCCGCGTTCAATACGATTTCATATTGTGCGCAGCGAGGCAGCGCTCGTTCGCGACGTTTTAAATTACGCCGCGGCCCATTGTTCGATGCACTAATAAAGAAGTTTTCGAAACTGAACGAATATTAATCGCCCCCGCGACGAATAAATAGCGCGGCGAGCCTGGAAAATAAAATGGCGCGCGGAGGTTTCGTGCGTGAGACGTCTAATTTGAGCTTAGACGCTTTGAAATAGCACCGTTCGCAGCTGGGAGAGAGCGTCGGAGTAGCGAGCGGTTACCGAGTAGAATTTAATTAAAATCCGGCGAAGGCGGCGAGCGGCGAGGACGACCGACGGGTAAGTAGACGACGTCTTATCGCACCTAGGACTGCGCAGGCGACACTAAACTAGTGCATGCGCGCGGTCGGAATAAGACGCTCGCGGCTCGAGCCGCCGTTTTATTGGGCTTAGTTTTTCGTCGCGCGTCGCAGGCTCGCAATGTGATTTGCTCCAATAATGAAATTACCGCTAATGAAGATCGTATTTGTTTTTTCGCCCGCAACAACGATCGACGATCGCATCGCACATGCGCCGAAGACGATGTTTACTGGCGAGCGTTTATTTGATTTGTCAGCTGGGCGCGCGCGTCCGTACAAATCAGGGAAAACGTCAATCGACGGCCGCGTATAATATCTCAAAATCGAATTACCCGGCGCCGCTCCCTGGCGATTCGACCGGCGATTATTTATTCAGCTGGCGTATAGATTTCGCCCCAATTGCGCGGCGCCCTCGATTTATGACGCGAATTCCGCCCGATCGTACTGACAATATTTTAACGGCGTGTAAATAAATCGCGCGAATCCCAACGCAAAACCGACAAGAAAAACGCAATGTCACGCTAATAGATTGCTTCGTCGTTGCATTTACATGTGTAATTGCGCGGGGGCCGTCGATATCCGGGGAGCCATTAACGCGCGCCTCGCATTCGAAGAAGAATGTAAAAGTTGTATTATCGTCGCCGGAAAATAATAGCCGCGCCCGTCCCGCGATAAGCAATTAAGAGATCGATAGAAAAGCGGATCGAGGATCGGCTCGGAATCCATTTCCGAGAACGGACGAGCCTCGTCGCGCTCGCTAACGAATTATCTATACTTAACGATGTTAAATGAGCTCCAACGATAGGCCATCGGAAAAAACCTTGATACACACGGTAGGAATAAACGCGCGCGCATGCTTAGCGCAAATACTTAAATTTCCGATTAATCTTTCCTGAAATTACCGGACGACGCTTTTCTCACTCTTGCGGACTATTTGGACGCTTGCACCTAAACTGGATGATACTAACAGTTCGGAACAGCGCCGGAAAGTGGTAAATCACTCACAGCCTTGCGCAGTGCGGTCTTGGATGTTTGCAACTTACCTGCAAGCAAGAACATAGAATTAGTTATCGCAATAGATTAATAACATTTTGTACAGTTGCTCGTCAGTAGAAGAATTGAACGCGCATTCAATTGTCAAGCTAAAAACGCCTCGCAGCGATATTTTTTCACGCTCATCTGCGTCACGCCACGGCTTTGTTTTTTGTTTTTTTGTTTATTTTGCATCGGAAGCGAAACAAATAGTTTCGAAAATGGTGACGGGTTTAAACCGATGCGCAAACGAAAAAAAAGCGCGCGCGCAAGCGCTAATCCCATTCTTCGTGTAAATTTTAAATAAACGTCAAAATTTCACAGACAACAATGGCGCGCGGCGGGACGCAATTTCCGCGCTTCGCAACGTTCGCGCGAAATTCTCGCAGATTTGAAAGCTTCGCGCCGATCGCGATTCTCGAGTAAGAATTAATATCGAAACTATCGCAACCACCGCGCACACATTCGATTGGCGCAGCGTCGGCGCGTTTCGCGAATTATTAAACATTCCGGCGCGTCGACGCGACGCGACCATATCATTTGCGGCGCGGCGCGATAATATTTATCGCGCGCCCCAAAAATGTGTAATGCGGTGGGCGCGATGCGTGCCGGGCGGCCGCCGACGCAACTCGCGAACGCCACGCAATAACATTTTAATTTGTTTCCGGCCTGCCACTTGCGCACTAAATTCGCGCGACCGGAAAAGTAAACTGTCGCAATCGAAAACTAACAATCTGCGCAAAATTTAATTATTTATAACGGGATTCGTTCAATTGCTCCAGCGCCATTCATTGAAATATTTAATTGTTGGTTTCGATCGGAATTTGTGTTAAGTAATGAGCGTTTTTGCGTGTACATTTTTCATCATTTAACGATATCCACAAATATTCCAAAACATATTTACACTAGACCAAATTTGGTTAATACCACTCGAATTTACGTACAATTCTGCGTCGATTAAGCTAGTGATTGATTGATTTTTACTTTTTGCAATTTTTCGCAAAAATTCAAAGGGTCCTTTGCACATTTGCCAAAAATCAAATGCAATGTTAAATCCATCAAACATTATCTCGGAAAATATTGACTCTAGAAAAAATATGTTAGTGCCAATCGAATCTACGTTCAATTCTGATTCGATTAAGCCTTCGATTAGGTTTAATTATACTTTAATATTTTGATATTTTTCTCAAAAATGCAAAGAGTACCCCTTTGCACATTTGTCAAATATCGAATGCAATGTTTATGTTTTTAATCAATATCTCGGAAAATATTAACACTAAACAAAATTGGTTAATACCCCTCACATCTACGTTCAATTCTGCTGAGATTAAGCTGGTTTAATTCCACTTTAATCTTTTGCCATTTTTCTCAAAAATGCAAAGAGTACCCCTTTGCACATATGTCAAAAATCGAATGCAATGTTAATGTTTTTAATCAATATCTCGGAAAATAAAAACACTAGACAAAACTGGTTAATACCATTCAAATCTACGTTCAATTCTGCTTCCATAAGGCTCATTTAATTCCACTTTAAGTTTTTACCATTTTTCTCAAAAATGCTAAAAGTACCCCTTTGCACATTTGTAAAAAATCGAATGCAATGATGATGTTCGTAAGCAAGATGTCAACTAATATTAACACTACGTTTAATTCTGCCTCGATTAAGCTAGTTTAATTTGAATTTAATTTGTTTGCCATTTTTCGCAAAAATGCAGAAGTACCCCTTTGCACATTTGTCAAAATTCGAGTACAATAAAAATGCTTTTAAGCAATATCTCAACATATACTAACACGTGACAAAATTAGTTAATACCACTCAAAT
>JAODGE020000776.1:0-14862 GCA_027574965.2 Ecitophya simulans
ATTTTCCCCTCCCAAAAAGGATGAAAAAAAGAAATTCAAAGTTTTCGTAGTTTGTATAAGATGCACCAAATACTGTTTATTGAAAGTTTATCTCTGATAGTTTACTTGATAATTCCAAACCTAAACACAGTCGAATCGATATCCCGAGTGCAATCGCCCAGCTCCAAAAGCCTTGCAAGTGTTCGCTGCGAAATTTGCCATGAAACATAATTATGTCCGTTAAATGTTTCGTTAATTCAATGCGCCATTATCGCCCAGCGTTGTACAATAATTTAGTCATGATGTAATCGCATAAGGTGTCCGCCATTAGATTGGCGCACGTGTCAAATTGATGTCAGCGTTCGATTAGATAAATGAGATGATTAATGCCGGTATGATTATGTCTCGTTTTAGTCGGCACAAAAACCAGTACGAACGTATAAAGGTTTAAAAGTCGCAACTGCGCTAATTGCCAGCAATTGTAAATATCACCTAATTGGGCCTGCCTGGCGACCGGCGAAAATCCATAGCCGGGGACATTTCGCCTGTCCAGGCGAGCGCCGCGAAGAATCGAATGAAATTAGGTGATGGCATTTCGTTGAAGGTCGGCGCAAAAGGTCAGCAGCCCTTTAGCTCGGCGCCGCGCACCGGCTGATTTAAAATTTATTATTCATCGCGAGTTTAAAGTCGTTGCGACGCATTCGAGAACAGAAAAAACTTGCGTGTTACAAGACGCAGGAGAGCGCGCAAAAAAGCGGCGACGAATTAAAATTACAAACAAATCTTCGGTGCGACAGCCCCCAGCAAAAATACAAATCCTCGGTGCCTCCGAGTCCTTCGGGCGCCATGTACATAAATCGCCGGCTTATAAAGTATGAATAAATGATGCATGTAGAAAATGTTGGAAATATAAAAAAAGGTCCGTCATCCTCTCCGGCGCAATGCGCCCACTTCCGGGCCGCGGATCAGCGTTAGTCCTGAGCGGTCCGAAACTGGCAGTACTCTCGTAGTTCGCGCGTCGCGTCTCGCGTTTTTTGCGCCGCCCTCGTAAATATTTTAATACGCGGCACGTGACGCCCGCGCGCCCCACGAGCACACCACCGAAACGTTATAGAATATTTTTACGCTCCGCCGGTATTTATTTACTCTATTTACTTTCACATTTGCGCGCCGCGAATTTCCGCGGCGTCGCCGACATCAAACGACAGCTTTGCGAGGCGAACAAAAAAAATCGGTCGGAAATTTGAACGTGCTCCCCACTCCCCCAACGCAAATTCCCCGAATGGTTGGCGTTTTTTGTTCGCTCCTCGCCAAACGCGACACGTACCGGAACAATCCTTTCATTTGTTGTAATTAATTAAATCAACGCACGTTATCTAAATTATGATCGAGCCGTTTCGGCCGAACGGCACAGCTCGCGCTAATCTGTACAGATATCTGGATGGCTGGTAGCGAGCCCGAGACCCCGAAAACTATGTCGATCCGAAAATCAACCCTCGACGAGGAGCGCGAATTTACATACAGGCGAGTGCGAACACTAATTACGAAACGTATCAAAACATCCATCTTTACGACCGCACAATAACTCCACATATTAAAAAAAAATTAATCCGGCGAAGTTTAATTACGCCATAAAACGCGAATTCGCGTTGTTGCACTCGTTGATGTTGTAGGGGATTTTTGCGCGAACGCCTGGTATAGTCCTAGGTGTACACATTGAAGCCGTTGTAAAATAGCACGCGTTGGAAAGCGTTGCGCGCGTTCGGAAACGCTTCAAGTAATCCCCGAGACCGACGAATTCTCGACGCGCAAATCCTTAACTGATTACCGATCACGCAATCACTGATTACGGACACACTAAACACAACAACCGCCCAACAACTAGCGCGCCTGGGGTTTGTACGTGCCACGCGCACGTTTCCTTTTTAACGCTGTGTCCCGACTTGACGTCCGTTGCACCGAGTCGCGAGCGACTATTTGCAATTGATTAATGCGGGAGAATCCACCAGCTGTAGCAGAAATTTATCAATTTGGAATTTACGCTGTTAATATTTTATATTTTGCGTGATTAACGTGTTTATAGGTATGCATGTAAACAGATAGTGTGGAGGCGCTGTGAAAAACGATCAAGCTGAACTAACTAACAAATGAAACAAAAACGATAATTTGCGACGTCGACCCGGGATATTTGACATTCATGGGACATTAAACATTCGGGCCCGACAGCTGTAAATGTCAATTAAATGCGAGAAAAACTTGTTCATTTGCTTACGAAAATCACAGTCAAATTTTAAAAATTACTTTTGAACTGAGGGCGCAAAGTTTGCGATTGAAACTTGTTGTGAATTTTCGCGTCTTTCAAAGGCGTATATAGATGCCTATTCTATTTTTAAGTTTATAGCGTTTTTGAATGCATTTTTAGTAAATTATTTGTATCTATTGCAAAAGAGAAAAGATGCCATTCAATCGAAAATAAAATTCTGATTCAGAATCAGCAAAAAAATTCCACGGTGGTCAAAATGCGACATCTGAGGGACGTCCGATATCGACAGGCGAACGATTGTCAAATATCCGATTGTGCTGTATGAGATTATTAGTTAAATTAGAAAGCATTGTAGTAAAAGCGCCGGGCATTTAACATTTTTCCTATTTAAAAAATAAAACACCATTAATTTTAACAGAACCACACGAATTTGATATTTACACTTTTAACCATTGTTATTTCATGTTTGAGTTTGACGCATTTAAAAAGACAGTGTAAATGTATTGGGCATAATTAATAATTTACACTAAACGCGCACCAAATAACAATAAATAATTTAATAATATGCTACTGGCTTTTGTTAAATGCACATAAATAATGCTTTTGGCGGCGGCACTGGCATTTAAAATGCGGAATGCCAATTCAAAAACTGCAAATCAATACATTTTAATCAACTAAAATTAATTTCGAAAGACATTATTAAACCGTTGCATTACTGGCAGCGATAAACAAATAAAATCAGGATACAATGCAAGCTGATGTTATTATAATCCACAGCGTAATTGCAACATGAATAAAATAAAATACGCATTGTTTGCCGCACACTGCGTGCGAGCGGCACATTCGCAGCCCGCTGATTACAAACTTTTATGTCTTCAGTTGCGAGCGTCGCGCGTGACGCCCACACACTCGATGCTCGACGCGCCGGACAGCGATTCGAAAGATTATAGAAACACCCTGCCGAATGTCATATACGTCAGGTTAATGCGCGCATGAAATGTTAATTTGCACGTGCACGTCTGCCGCCCCGTTCGAGCCGCACATCGAAGATGCGTGAGTTGCGCCGACGGCGAATCAATAGACCGAACGCGTCGACTGATAAATAATATTTTATTAACGCCAATCGTGGGCCCTCGAAGTTTTCACGCGATCGCCGCGCGCGAAAATATTTCGACGGCGCGGTGTCCGCTTTCGACCGCGCCGCCGACGCGCACAATTCATATTTAATTTTATTAATTAAGGAAATTGTTCGGAACGCGCGCGCGAGGGAATAACGAGATTTGGTTATCGCGGGCGGCGGCGAGGTGTTGCAGTACGGTCGGGCACGAATCTATGATCCGGTTCGAAGCCGTTGAATTCATGTCGAATCGCCTCATTGTCGGCGATCATGCGAACCGTGCATAAATAAACGCGATGCTTATCGTTGTTCCGCGCGGGGTGCGGGGGGTGGTGCGCGCACGGTGGGTACCGCAATTCCACCGGCGGAAAAAAAACTACGTGTTTTCAGTTAAAGCGGTTGAAAATGATTTAAAACTATCAAGGTCCGACACCTCGCCTTCGCATAATTATGATTTATTCGCCGATTTGCATGCGCGCAAGCAACTCGCGGATTAATTGTTCCATTAAATTCGACTTCCTGCATAATCCGATTCGGCTACTCGGCTCAAGAACGAAATAAAACTTTCGACCTGCGACGACGCTAAATTCGGCCAAACGAGATCGTGCGCCTTTGACCCGTGCTGCGCGTCTTCCGCCCCGGGTGTATCTTAACGCGCTTCGCAACTTCCACAATATCCTTGCCACCCCCGGCGCCCTGCCGACCTGAAGGCGCCGCCGGCCGGCTCGCCATCACATTATGAATGTATAATGTACAAACAATCAATTATTCAAATACTTCCGGCCGTCGCGCGCTTCGTGTCGGAGAGGATAATAACTTAATTCGGCGCGTCGAAAACAATCTAATTACGCGCGGGGCGCACGAACCGGTACGAAAACGACCGGCGTCGGAAATAAAATCGGAACGCCCGAAACGAGTGCAATAACAATCGCAATCAGTCAAATTGATTTGTAGAATATGTATATGGTCGGAATATTTGGCGAATATGAAACGACGCGTTGTTTTGGTTGCGCGCAGTTTTCGGCGAATTGATATCATTTACATGCGCCAAACAAACCCCAATGCTAATTCCGAATTATGCCCAAACATGTTGCGCGCTATCATTATCTTAAATTGCTCGAATTCACATTTTGGCAAACACACGCTTAACATATAAATTGGGCGATAATGCGCGTGATATTGGTTGAGTATGAGTAATAAGCAATAAGCGTTTCAATTCGGCACCAGTTTTGTTACAATTTGTTCTGCAACCTTGTCGTCTTTAATCTTCAACCATTACATTGGTCTCAACAGTTGATTCCTCAATTTCTTCGTATCAAGGTTAGCCGATTTCTGGCAGACAATCAAAATATAACAAGAGATCGAGAGCAATAGCGAAGAATACATAATTGATTAAATTGTTGTCATATAAAAACTGTAACATTTTTAATGAAGATAAAACTCTCATTACTTATTACTGACTTATTACTTACCAACTTCCGTGATGTAATAATAAATTTTACATGAAGTTATGAGTCGCGTAATTATTAATTTAGAACCGCAAGCAAAATTACCAAATAGCAACTTGCTAATAGATGGCGCTTGTAGATGCGACGCCATGTTAACTAAAAAATTACGTTTTCATTAAAAGTTTCGTACGGCGACGGCGTGTTTGGCAAGCCGCGGCCAAATATTGTGCGGAATAATTGCGTATGCAACTAGTAACTATAAAACTCGGCGGTTTCATGTTAAATGCATGCGACCCGCGCGGAGCCGCGTTCGGCAGCGCGTGCATATCGACAGCGCAGTAGTTTAGCGCAGGACGGCGGCGACGGCGGCGGCAGCGGCGGCGACGAAGGCGAGGCGCAAAGGAGAGCGCGAAGTAACAAGTGCAGGATGCGCGCGGGCCGCGCCCGACGAGTCTAACAAAGTTGCGCCAAGTTGCTGGTTTTGAATGGGAGGACGGGAATGCATCGCACTCGAGCCGTATTTGTAGTCGATTCGCGGGATTACGTGCTGAGCGCGGGCCGAACTAAGGAAATTAAACGCACACACGCAGACACACACGGACGGGAAATCAATGGCACGCCGCGAGAAGGCGAGGTCTCTAACGAACAATATTCGCGCTTAAACAACGACGACGTAATGCGTTTTGAGCACGACGGAACGAGAAAAGATTCGCGCAGGAAGCGCGAAATTGAATCGTGCGTTTTGAGCGTTCGTGTCACGCTAAAAAGTCGCACACCTGCGATTATACTCGACATAATTTGTCGTGACGACTGACGCGTTGCATTATCCACCCAATCAGCTAGCCAGCGTTCGCTGATGCCATAAAACAAGCAAAAAGTTCTGTCACGATCCTCGCAGTGTTTATCTCTTAATAGGTTGAGACGCGTTGACTATGTCCGCCCAATCCTGCGGAGCATCGCCGTCGCCGGCGGTGTTTAACCTCGTGCAACTACCTTCATTGCGGCGCCGAAGCACTCAGGAGGTCTCGTTCGGACGCTAAGTGAATATTTGCGCAATGGTAACGGTCCCCGGCGCCGCCACGGCATCCCGGTAATTAAAAAAGTGTAATTACGAGCGGAGAAGGTCGGCGCCCGGCCGGAGCGCAGCCGGCGCTTATTGAATTAACTAATTTAATAAAGACGCGCTCGCTGCTTCTTACAAAGACGCACGGCGGAGCGGCATGTTAGAAAAAGCAGCGGGCGTGTCGATTCCAACGCAAAAACAAAAAACAAATAGAAGCGTTTTGATTACAGATTTGTCGCGTGTTAACCAACCACGTTGCACCAACTCGCACGTGCGTAACAATCACAATGGTCGCAGGATATACGCCTCCTATCAACTGAATGACAGAAATTCATTAATTTCCGGCGTCGGCGTCGACAAACTAAATAAATAAAGTCGGGCGGGTTTAAGTGTCGTTTTACCGGTTTGATGTGAACAGTGGAAAAAACCGAGATGCGAAAAACTACGGCGCGCTGATAGTGCGACGAGTGTAATGTTCGTTTTAACAAAGTAAAAGCTTTGTCGCTCACAGCGTTTTACGAGGAGACATTGCGAACGCGAAAACCGACGCTAAAGTTTGTTGCGCTTGCGGTTTTCGGGACGAATGACGAAAAATCCACCCGACGACCGGGCATTGAACGCATGCGTCACCAGTCTCTTCTATTACAAACCCTCAACGCCCAGAAAGCCCCAATGAATGAAGCGCGAGCATCTCCCTCAAAGACAAATGAAAAAAACGCGAAAGACGGCAGAGAAGGAAAGCAGACAGTTAAAGAAAACTAGACGCTTGCGGCATATAAACGTGCGTTCCAAACACAAGTTGGAGATTAAAAATATCGCTCGACTTCCGCCCGAGTGGATGCCGCAATTCGAGCCGAGGGGCTGTAAGTAGGGTATTAGTTCGCCGGTCGGCGTAAAAGTTGTTTATTGTTTCGAGAAGATATCAGGAAAAACGAGAATACGTGCTCAACAAGTCGTAAAGTTTATTGACGTCTAATAAGCAAAACTTTCCCAGAGCGCAGGAAACATGATAAAGCAAAAAACCCAAACACGTTTATTGCTATCAAACTAATATTAAGTGGAATCAGTCCGAACAACGTGATAATAATACTCCTGGTATACATAAAAAACCAAATACGTTACACGAGAAAATCCTTGAAACGCAAGGTGTTTTTAGGCGTTTTTTAGCGAGTACTTATGTTACTCGTTAGCTCTAATTAATTGCGTCGTTAAAATAGTTTCGCCATAATTGTTTAACGCGGCGATAAAGTGCCTTGTGGAAGGTTCGTCTGCGTGCGCTCGTCGTGATTTGAATCTCTTATTACGCGGCTAATAAAACTTAATGAATATTCAGACGGCACATGCCAAGCGAGCAAAGCGCCGCAAGATGCGCCGAATCGCCGCCAGTAACGACTCGAACTTACGATGCATTATTTGTGCGCAAAGGTGTAAATTGTTTACGGCCTCGGGTTGCGAAACATTTAATGATTCACGGACCCGAGAGGAAAAACGACGCGTCGGAAAGTCGAACAGATCGAGGGGCTCGCTTTATTTCTTCGCGCGGCAATAAAAATAAACTTACGTATCGGTGTACTAAACCAATATCGCGTTCGGAATTCCAATGACTCGCCGAACGAGTTATCATCACCTAAATGAGTGACAAAATCAACAAGAGCGCTCTTCGCAAATATCAATTACTTCCCGCTCGCCTCTAGACGGACGTGAACGGAACAAAAACGAAAAATTGCATTTTCAGTTTTTAACTTCGCGTCGTTTTTCATTGCCGCTGTGCGCTGTCCATCAATGCAAAAGAGGTAGTTATTCCGGGGCGTGTCCTAACGCCAGAGGTATTTCGTTTTTTTTTGTTGCGACGCGCCCGTGTGCCCGCAGGCCCAAATATAAGCCTCGAATTTAACTTGCAAATGCATCGGATTCGGCATTCAGCGTGCTCGACACGGCGTTACCGGCGCTCACTCAATGTATCGCCGAGTTGTTTGTTGGGTTCTTGTGTTTTTTTTTTCATAGAAAGTTGCTCGCCCCGGCGCATCCACCGACGCGAGCACACCTAGCGCGAAAAAAGCGCGCCGCTAAATGCAGGTGATGGCACGTGTCGGATTTTATTAAAAATATGGTAATTTCCGCCGCCACCGCGCGAATTAAAGCTACAGAAAACGCCAGCGAAACAATTTTTTCCGCAAACAATTTTTTCCGCGGCGGCAACGAATTTGTTCGCTCCAAGTCCGTTGGCAAATTTCGGGTGTTCGTTGTGCGTCGTGCGCGTCGAAGCCAAATAAATTTCGTCAATCGACGGTTCGCGTTTCCAATTAGTGAAACGCGGTGACGCATCGACAATAAACTACAAATTAAACACTTGTTAACGGACGAAAACGCCCCGACGCGACGGACGCAACGCGCAAACACTTTTCGCGCGCGATATTTTCGTTTCGGCTGCAGCTCCGCCGGCAAATATTTCAGATTTAGTTCCGCCGCCAAACCGAAACGCGACGCGTAAAAACACGCACAATGCACGCACGCGCAGTTTTTGATTATATTTTCGCAATTTCTAGACGTGATTAATGCGATTTGAATGGCGCGAACGTAAAGAAGCGCCGCGAATAACGAATAAGTCCGACGCGCGCGATATTTTTCGAAATAATTGAAGCGTAAAATTTAATAGATTTCTCTATGGCCGTGCCGGACGGTCCGCGCGTCCACGATGCGACAAATTCGCCGAGCGAAATTGGATTGGACATAATACACGCTCGTGTGGCGTTCGCGAAACACACCGTTACGTGCGCCGTTCCGGCGCCGCCACCCTCGGGGTCGCGAGCAGCCCTCTCGTCGCGTACGTTGCTCATTTTTCGCGTCGCGCCCGGCTTTTGCAGCTGCGTAATTCGCCGCTGCACTTCCGGCGCGTTTTTACGCCGTCGTTCGCGCGTTATGTGCGCGTCGCTCGACGACTCGACGCTAATGCGAAGACGGAATTTGACAACGCCGCCCGAGCGCAATGCGCGATAAATAAGCACCTGGCGGCGATCCGGGGGTCTCGCAAACGCACCATTATTGTCACGCGAGCCGGGGCTGAGATCAATTTTCCGTCGCGTTCGGCGCGTGCTCCTCGGCCGACCGTAAATGAAAACGCGCATATATTACGCGGGACGCGTAAACGCGAAAGGTTTCACGGGCGGCGCGGCGCCGACCAAAAAGTTATGTAAATTTTTTATGAACCGTGGACAGCGCGGTTCTAGCACGTAAGTCGTTTGTGTCCTTAGTTACGGATTCAACATCGGCGACCGGCTTTATAGTTATTTCGGTGCTTCGCGTCAGGACTCGCCTGGAATTAACTATGGGCGCGCGCGCACATCTTTTATTTACCATTATCAAAGTCTACGCGCCGGACGTTCGGCACGTAACGCCCTCCGAATTTGCATATTCACGCACGCGCCGCAACTTAAGCCCTTTTTCATTATGGCCGGCGGCACTTACGTGCGCCGTAAAATTACCTCACCTACTTAGCCGCCAACACGTACGCGCATTTCCAAAGAAACGATAAATTTCTGCAGTGACTTCGCCTCTTGTGCCCGGCGCCTCCGCCATCCTGCCGATGGGTAGGTGTACGTCCACAGCGCGAAACGTTTCGACTGAAGAAAACACAAGCGTCCGCGCAAAATTGAATAATAATGATGCGGCAGCGTCGTCTTAACGTGTTATTAATTTATTTTTAAACTTTCCAACGTCGCAGATTTGCGCGCTTTTTGCGCCGGGCGCATTTGCAAGTCGTCGGCACGTCTCTTCGGCGTCGTGCAGTCGCTCGTATTTCTTTTTATGGACAGCCAAAGTTTGACGTCGCAGCGCCAGAATGCCACTCGGAAGAAGTGCATAGAATAAACATGAACGAAATGTTCCTCGGCGGGGCGCATCAGCGACTCGAAATGGCCTTTTTCATTTCGTCCGGTTGTACGAAAACGCGAATATTTGCGCAGCTTTTTCAGGGCGGTTTAATTAAATCCCACCTGGCACCAAACGCGCGCGTATCGGCACGATTGAATTCGGTGAACTGTAAATTGTCACTGTAACGAATTAAGTTTCATTGCAGCGTCTTGCAGCAGCTCAGAATGCCGGGATATCGAAGTTCGTCGTCGAGTCGCGACTGAGATTAGATTTTATGTAACCGCATTTGAAGTTCGGATGTCGGAGTTGCTAAATTGGTTGGATTTACGGCGCGCGCTTGTTTACCATAGAGTACATATTAATGTTTTGCCAGTTTGCGGATATGAACTCGTCCCTGCTGAAATAATAATATATTATGCTAATATACGAACCGAAATCACTAACGACATCTACAAACAGGCTGTAAAAACACATTTAACAAGATGACGAACGGTTGCTAGTTTGGCAATCGCCAACTAGCTTAGTTTTGCAAACGATAATAATTTAACATCGCCTGCATCTGTGCTGCATTCAATCGTTATTGTTGAGCTGCCGAAATTGGAACACGCCCGCCCCCCAAGACAACGGTAGGGCTGGCTCCCTTCGGATTTTAATTAATCACCTCATCTCGATCGACGGCCTATTGTCGAACGCTCTCCCTCCCATGCACAGTAATTAATGCTTATAATTAACCGAGGCGTAGGCACACCACCCTCGAGGATCAGGACGCGTATGTGCGGCAATAAAACTCGCCCCATCAGCTACGATCGGAAACCAAACGTCGTGACACGAATCCAATTTTTCTTGGAAACTCTCGGACTTTCGTCAACTTCGTGAAACTCCCGCCGAAATTTCGTAATATTTTACCTAGTTATTACCAAACTTGTTGCGATAGGGGATTCAACTTTGCGCGCGGTGTATTTTAAAGTTTCGCCGTCGCGCGGAAATCGAAAGGACCCCTCGGACGTTTTTTCGACGCTCCTCCGCAGCGACATAAAACAAACAACGCAACGACTTTTTTACATTTACACTCGCGATGCGCGCGCGGTTTTTAAGCTGCGCTAACTTTATTTTATTTGAACTGTTAAAAAAAACGCCGACGCCGCCTCCCCGTAGGCTCGGACCGGCATATCGACTGTGATTTAGCTGCAAAGTTTCGGCGCGATTGCGGAATTTCATAAGCGCGGTTATTGCCGATTTTATTTGTTCCAAGATAATTATTTCGTGATGCGTGCTATCACACGCGCAATAAGTCAAAAAAGCGTCGCGGGAAGACTTTGCGCCTTGGCGCGGCCCGCACCGACGACGATTTATCATTCTTTTATGAGACGGAGCGGCGGGAAAAAATTAAAAGCGTATTATGCGCTCCGAACGCGCGCGCGCTGATAATCGGACGCGAAGTGCCTTCGAGTGCCTATCAATAACGGCATTACGTGCACCTGTCCGTCTGATAAACTGCGCGAAATAAATGTTTCAACTGTAAATTACGCTCCAACTTACGCCACTGGACAATCTCTCGGCATTAAATATTTGTTGCCGATAAAACGTTGCGCGCTCATAAAAGTATTGAATATTAAAGAGGCAATTTGCATGCAAGGATGTTGAAGATTAATTTCGATCCGAAGAGAGGTTATCATCCAAGGCGGCAGGGCAATAATAGAATACAGAGTCGTAATATGAAAACGTGCTCTCCGAACGAAACGTGTCTATTATTATTGATCGCAAACGTTGATTTTGTCGCTCAAATGTTTGAACTCGTTCACGACGCGAGTGCGAAACGCAGTAAACTTTTTATCAATCTCACCTAAAGTGAATCGTCCGATGGGAAAACAATAAATCCCTCCGCAATTCGATCGCCGTGAAGGCGAGGGCGTGAAAACGACGCGGCGCGAAGTCGAAAATTAAGAAAAATGATGCGCGATTGATAAGTTTGCGCGTATGAAACATCTGCGTCGGATCGGACGATTTTATCTCCGCCATTTGCGAGGAACGAACATCGATTTAGCAAACCTCCTGGGGGCATCCTGTCCGCCTTGTCCCGTTTCCGCTCGATCGCCCGGCGCCTTCGCGCGGCGCCTCAACGCCGTTTTCCACGGCGCTTGCGAGCGCGCGTGTTCGCCCAATCGACGCGGCTTGCGACTTGTTTCGCCACGGCAATTTTTCTCGTTTTTCGCCCGATGATGGACACGCGTCAAGCCGCTAACGGCCGATCGGCAGATCGAAGCGATGAAAATCTTATTTCGGTGAAAATTTGTTGCGCCCGCCCGGAAACGGAATTGCCGTGATTTTAGGAGGCGGCGAGCACAATGCGCCCGACTTGCAAATGGTTGCAATTCTGCGCGCGCGAAATTCAATCCAAAGTCGGAACTTATTCGGATATTGATCACATATTTGCGAGGCGGGCGGCGGCGCGACGCGCGAATGCGCAAACACCGCCGACGAGTTCTGACTGATGGCCGCCGCCGGTCGATTTCCGCGCGGTCAAATCGGCCGAATCGAAGTCATCCATTCGGAAAGCTCGTCGCGTCACTCTCCGCAGCACCATTCATCGACGATCGCGTATGATAAACCGGACGCGCCAACGAGAAATAACAATAAAACCATCTTAACGCGCCGGCGCCAGCGAGTTTAGAATTGCGCGGCGTTCGGTTTTAACGTGCGCTCGGTGCTGACAACGAGCAATCGCAGCCGTAAAACCCGCGGCACCTGCGCAAACAACGACATAAACACAGGCGGAGGTTATTATGACGGCGACCACGTGCGCATGCCGCCCGCGGACGGCGGATTCTTGCAGCGGTTTACATTTATTACAGCCGCCGCCCCGACGACTAGTAATGCGCGAATGCGTGGCGTGCACTGAAATATGATTACACTCCCATTACACATGTTTTGCGCTTGGGCGTTGCGAACCCACGTCCTGACAGCGCAGCAAATACGAAATTTTAATTAATAAACTCGTGCCTCGCACTTCGGACAACTTTTATTTAATTATACATAGCGGACCGTTGCATTTTTGCGCGCCGCCGACGGGCAGATTAAACTTTCGCTAATTAAGCACAAACCGACGCGCGCGTGTTAATTTTATGCGTTCGGTTCGCAACCCCCAGAGAAAAGCTGACATTCGACGCATTGTTTAGTCCCATTAGTTTCTACGAGCGCCGATTTTATTGCTAGAATTCGTAACGTAGGCAAATTGACGTGATTTTTTTCGCGTCGTTCCGCAAGCATGAAAAAAGGGCCGGCACGCCGCTCCTGACCGAAGTGAATCTTTCGCATCCAAGCAAAAAATTGCTCTTATAAAGATCAAGGGATAAAACAAACCGGCGAAGGGGCGCAACATCGCGGAAAATTGCGAAAAACTTTGTCGAGACGCCGAAAGGACTCGGGCGGCGCACATAGGATCCTTTGCCGCGCGGGTTGCATACGTGTGCGAAACTGTCGGAGGGTCGCGGACGAAAAATCGACGCGCTATAATTTGAAAATCCCGTAATATCACGTTGTTTGATGGATTGCGTGCGCAATAAATATAATGAAAACGAAAAACCGGTTAGTCATCCAGCTGAAGAAAAAAAAACAGAACTGATTATCATTCTCGCCCCTAACGCGCGCATTAAATAATGAGTCAAATAGTTTGTAAACAGTCTTTCATTGTGTTTTAATTGCATCGTTCGTCGGATTGCGCGTTAATTCGCATCTGCTAGTGGTGGTAGAAAAGAAAAAGTTTTCTTAATAGAATCTCTGGGAGCCATTAACACGCCCACGAATTTACGACTGTTTAATGACTTATCGCTGGGCCTGAATTAATTCTCCGCGATGCAATTTGCACGTCATTACATCACGACAATTAGAGTAAATTGCAAAATTGCTGTACTTTGCGCCGTTTTTCAGCTGCACTCGGAAAACTCATAAAGCCCCAACGACATTTTACGATCGAATTAATCACAACAGCGCGAGAACTTTCCTCCTGCAGATAAAGGCGAAGACAGCATACTCTTGATAGGTTCTTGTGGACAATTGTTGAATCTGTTACACGCACAGTCCTGTGTCCTAGGACCCGTCATGCGCCGTCATCAGCGTAGGTTATAAGCTCGACGACGATCACGCAACGAGGCTAACAATAATTACCGAGTGGAGCCCGGCGACTTCGCGACGTCGAGCAGAGCCGAACGATGTCGCGATAGAAACAACGCCGGGACGACAACAATGAGCGGCGAACAAAAGTCGCGCCCGAGAGTCCTGGAAATTATTGCGCGGGGATCCGAAAAGAGCGTATCGCGCGACGAGATAACGCGCGCGCGCCCGCAATCCAGACAAATGGCTGGCGATCATAGATCCATTCATCAAGCGGCGGCTGGAGGTTTAAATCAAACGGCAGTCGACCGCCGTGTGCGCGCGACGGCGGCGGCGGCGGCGGCGGCGAAGCGCGCAGCGGACGGATGATGAAAAGGATACGCCAGTAATGGGCGAAGGAGTAAACGAACACACGTCGGCGAGTTTGATGTCGCGGATGTTCGTACAACGGAACGACACGAGGAACTGCGCGGCGGCGGCGGCGGCGAATTGTTTCGCACAGACGTAGCGAAACGTCCCGGACGGATAATGAATCGCAGTAGGACCTTTGTCATTAACTCGCCTGAACGCATAAAGATGCAAATTCGCCGTGCACGACCCAATTAAAAACACGCATGCGCCGTAGCGCCGGTAACTTCGCACTGAGCGTGCTCGCGTTGGAAAGCGGGCGAAACATTAAATAAATTCCAATCAGCGCTCCGACTTTGGTCAAATAACAATCCGCACGGCAATGAAATATTCCGCTGACGGTGGCGTTTTTCGCAATTACGCTGATACGACGCTAAAATTATCGTCTCTGTCGAGTGGCGCGCACTTGTTTAGTTTTACCTTTACGGAGCGTAACGTAATTTTCGTTTAATCTTCTCGACCCTTAGTTTAACTCATTTTCACCCGAAGACGCGGAAGCGAAGACGGAAAGAAGATGCCTATCGCGTTGTTTGTCTGCCGCTAGGTTTTGCCGGCGCCAAACGGATGCTGGAGAATCGGCGGCGACTTCGGCGGCATCTCGCAA